>LPNX010351259.1:0-103892 GCA_001517045.1 Pseudotsuga menziesii
GGGGGGGGGGGGGGGGGGAGGTTTCCTTCTTTTGCAGTAGGTAGGCGTTTTTCCCTGGTTTGGTTCGAAATGCCAAAGGTTTTGGTCTTCCGATGTTTTGGTCGCTTGTGTGTTTGGGACTAGGGTTGCGGTTTTTTGAGGTTGTGCCTCATTTTGATGGGATTGGCGATAGGAAATTTTGTTCTAGAATCGATAGCGCCAAGGATGTAGTTTTTATGAGACTGTTTTCTTTGCCGGGAGAAAATTTACAGTGTTAACGAAGTTATGGTGTTTTTGTTGATCATGCTGAATTTTGGTCATGAGCAGGATTTAGGTTTTTTGCAGACTTATCTTTTGCAGAAGTAGTTGATCGTTAGCACTGGTTCTATATTGTATATAAATTTAGCTATGGCTACCATGGCCGAGGTAAAAGATTATATAGTTTTCTTCGTTTTTCTTGAATATTGGTTGAATAGATAAAGGGGCCTAAAAGACTTTTGTTGTATGACAGGGAAATTTTTCTGAGTACGAGATGTCAAAGAGGCAGAAAAAGAAAGCCCCTGTAGTGGAAGAGTAACATGAGGTAGAAGTTATCACAAAGGCGAGTATATTTACGAAGACATAGGATGCACCACAGGAGTGGAACCTGAATACAAGTGGGGCGAAATTTACAGACTGATATCACACCATGAAGTACCTGACACTAGTTTTGAAGAAGAAATGATATATGCTGATATTGAAAGATCTACTTTGATGAAGATTTCTACCAGGCCTGAGCTTTTCCCATGCTCAGAAGTAATTGGATGGATCTTGCCTAGGGCAAACGTAACCACAATAATTCTGGAAAATACTGATAATCAGGGCTATGCTGCTTACATCCTTGGTTATGTATCATTCACTTATCACTTACCAGAAGCTCAGCTTTACCTAATTGAGGATTGGCTAAAGGAGATTAATCTTGACCTAGTTGAAACATTGAAAAGAATGCTGGTACCTGGTAAGAATTTCTGAACCAGACCATCAGGGGAATATGACACAGCTACCTTAAGAACCCCTTATAGGTTCATTGCTTTAATGTTGAAAAAAATCTTTGGGAGAGCCCACGACAAAAGTTTTAAGTTGGGATGGGTTCCTATCATCTTCTGTGTAGCCACCCAAGGGACTGTGTTCAACTGGGCAAACATTGTGTCTAACAGTCTCTCAGCTTGCATTGCTTCAGCCCTGGGAGGGGTGTTCCAGAAAAAATATGAGTTCTACATGAGCTCCATATTGATTGATTGCATGCTGTGCACCTAGTCATTCCCAAACCTAAGGTGTATTTGGGATAGAGACAGAACACCGATATACACAGCCTACAAGCCATTATGGGCACATAAGTACTACAGTCATTACAGAGAAGTGTGTGAACACTTTATTATGCCTTTGTATACAATGATTTTCTTGAAAGAATGCAATTGCATGTCTAAAGAGGCGTTGAAATTCATTGAGGAGTATGCTGATTACTACTTAACTGAGGACGAGATGTATATTAGAATGTATGGCTGCTCCAGGGCACCTTCACTGCTTCCCAAATATGCCACTGAGTATGTGGTACACAAGGAGGCAGTCAGGCAGGTTTTCTTGGATGGCATAGGGAGTTTTTTGTTTGAGCACAAGAAGGCGACTTATCCTCCCATACCGTTCAGATTAGGAAGTTATAAGTTTTCAAGAGTTAAAAAGGATAATGAGTTTGTAGAGGAACTGGAGAAATTTCATTTTGGAGAAATAAACTTCCATAGGAATGATTCTCAGAATAAAGTTGCAGAACATTGCAAGGAAGCCAATGTGCATTTTGAATATACAAGCCATTAGGATAAGGATGAATCGATTTTCAGGAATGCAGAGAATATGACTGCATTAAGAAGAAGATTTAAAAAGAAGATCACCACCAAAGGTGGGAAAGGCCAAGTTGAACAGAAGAAAGCCGATGAAGAGGAAGCCAGGAAAAGAGAGGAGGATGCTAGAAGACTAGCACAGGAAGCTGAGAGTTGGCTTAAGAGTGAGGAAGAAGGAAGGAAGAAATCTAAATAAGAAGCGGTAAAAAATGGAGAAGAAGCTGCCAGGAGGGAAGAAGAAGAAAGGAAAAAGAAAGAGGATGAGGAACTAAGGAAACAAAAAGCTAAAAGACTGAAACTGACAGGGTCCACGATAGAGCAACAAATTTCTGACCCTGCAGACATTCAAGTTCAAGATTTGGATAATCCTGATTCTCAAGACCATGATGCAATTGCTAGCAGCACCTTAGGACAGGTTGTTCTTTCTGGCCTAAGATTGATCCCTTTCGAACAAAAGAAAGGGGAAGAAGTTCTAGACTTCAATACCATTTTTTATGACAAGGAAAAGAAAAGAATTGTGAAGAGGACTGAAAAGAAAGTTGAAACTAGGGGGCAGTCAGGGAAGATGATAAATGATAAAACATTGGTACATGGAACGGACAAGGACCCGAGACTCACTATCCGAGCTGGAGCAGCATTGATCCATGCCTCTGAAGATAATGTGGATCGAATAATGATAGACCTTGAGAAATCAAGGAAAAATGCTGCCCAACTGAAAGATACACTGAGAAGGGAGAGAGAGGAAAGCAACAAATTGAAAAGGAAGTTTGAAGACATGCAAAATGAAGTAAAGTCTTCAAAGGCAGAGCTTCAGTCCCTCCAAGTAGACAAGATGTCCTTGGAAGTTGACCAGGAAAGCTTGGCGAAATTGCAGAGGAATATCATAAGATAATGACAGAAAAGGATGGGCTGAAAACATCGTATGAGAATCTTCATGCAGAAAGAGATTAGCTGCAAGGTAAGATTGGGGAGCTGGAATTACAAAAGGCTACTTTGGAGGAGATAGAAAAATAATCTCAGGTGCAAGCATGCAAAGTTTAAAGAACAAATTGCTTCATTAGCAACATCTTTGGAAGAAGCCAGGGAACAACAAACCAGCATTCAACCTTTCAAAGAACATGTTTTAACACAAAGAAGCAAAATGCATAGGTTGCAGGTGTCCGTAGAAGAAGAGAGGTGCAAGGTTTTGCAGTTTGATAATAGATTAGAAGAAATTTTGGAGACTTCTTCATATTTCGTAGACAGATCTCAGGAAATTTTAGAAATCCTGACGGGAAGAATAGCGATATTGGAGGCCAATGAGGAGATCCCTGCAGACTTACCAACAAAGGACCAACAAGGCATAAAACAAGATTATGACTTGTTAGAGTTTGCCATAAACATAGCTGAATAATTTAAGAAGGCTGTAAAGAAAATGAAGGGAGCTTGCATTGAGTTTTGTAGGAGACTGTTGATCACTTACAATTGATGCTAGGTGGCTGCTGAGCAGAGAATAGATGCAACTGAGCTTGCACTGAGTTTTGTAGGAGACTGTTGATCACTTACAACCAATGCCAGGTGGCTGCTGAGCAGAGAATAGATGCATTTCCAGAACACGACCTATTCATAGAGATGTTACAGAACATATATCGAGAGGATGAATAGAGAATTCAACAAGTCAAGGTTCTGGACGAACAGATCTTGAAAGATGAAGTAGCTCATTCAGCGGTCGGTGTACAGTTATTGGAAGATCAACTACGCTTGAGCTCAGCCAGGATTGAAGTGATAAAAAATCAGGCTGCAAAGTTTGAAATCAATATTTGTTTTCTCGAGCCTTCTGAGTTCGAGAATATTGCATCAGAAGCCTTAGCATGGAAAAGGTTCCTAAACGATCAAGAGGGCCCTCCACTTAAGTGCTTTACTAGTTTGTTTAAATGTAATATATTGTAAAGTGTATAAGCACTAAATATGAGACAATTTTGGGATATGAAACGTTGGGGAAGCCCAGGGGTCATTTGTGGGCAGCCCAAAAGTTTTGCCTTTTTGTATAAGTATAGGAGAGTTAGATAGTGAAGGGGCTTTTTCCTAGTGAGACTTGTGAAAAACTTGTTGTAAGAGGAATTATTTCGTTTTGCAATAATATAATTACAATTTTGCATGTTGGAGAAAGTGCTGTGTGGAATGTTCAAATGTGGTGAAATGAACAATGTTGAAGGGGAACTATTTCGTTTTCAGCTATGTTTCATTAACTGTGAGATCATTCTAACTTTATGAACCTATTTTCTTGTATGAATGTTCTCTAGTTTATTTTATGATAATTTCCACTATGCATAATGAATGTTTTAACAAACGACGAGCTATCTTGTTGTGCATATCTCTATTCATGTTTATGTGTTTTGATTCTAAGAACAACTATTTGTTATTTATCTTAACATATGAGCAGTAATACATTACTCATTAATTAATAAGCTTGCTCCCTAGGGACAACTTAGTTAGTCTTGTTTTCTGTTGTGTGTGATTTAGATGCGAGAGAGTTTAAGACGAGAGGTAAGAACTTGTGCATCACATTGTGACTGCTCTTCGTATTCGTTATCAATCTACATGTTAGATAGGCACTTGCATATCATACTTAAATTTAAAAAAATACAAAAATATACATGGTGGACCGGGCCGCAACCGGTAAAAACCTTTATTTTTGTTACTTGACCTACGGTAGCCGGACCGCAAAACCGGACGGATTCCCCATACCAAACAGTCACGGGCTAGTTGGGAACGTTGACTGGGGAGAATCCCTTATTGTTGTTGCCTGCGATTTTTCAGGCCTCAACACAAGGAGAGGGTGATTATTGTGCCTATATGGGTGAGACTGCGAGGGCTCCCTCTACAATACTGGACTAAAGATCATCTGAAAAACATTGGTAACATTCTGGGTACGTTTCTTGAAGCAGACCTTGTGTTCATTGAGACAAAAATGTGGAAGGTATCCTGGATATTGGTCAGCCTCAATATTCGTGAAGGCTTAGTAGAGGATATGATGTTAAGCTGGGGACCTTTTCATATCAAGCAATTACTGGATAACAAAAATATTCCTTTCCGCTGTAGGAGATGCCATGACTATGGTCATCTGGTTTCAGACTGTAAACTTCCTGTCTGAACCCTCAATGGACGTGGACGTTGGTAGTGGTTTGATGTAGAAGCAACAGGGACGACTGAAGGACTTGCTAAACCGTATTCCTCTTAGTCCCCAAAACCAGTGGTTCTAGTTATTGTTGCAGTTGAGGACACCAATCAAGAGGAGGAGGATTTGGGGCCTCTGCCGGTGGTGGAGTTGGATAGACAGGTTGATATTTAGAAATTGAAGGGGACTCCCTTTCCAGGTACTATTACTCTCTCCCCTTCCTTTAATTTCATTGCAAATACTCTTAATCTTTCTTATTTGGACTAGTTGGAAGGTATAAAAAAATTCACTATCACTTCCTCACCTAAACGAGTTCGTCTACCTATCTCTACTGTACTTTTGGAGGAATACCCACTACCTTCGGAAGCTGAACCTGTTGTTGAAGAAGTTAATTCCCCACTTTCCCCCCTGACTCGACGGATTCTAGATATTTCCTTAGATCCTCCTCCAAGCTGGCCACAGGGGGTTTGCGTAAAACTTCAAACTTGACCTCTAAGGGGAGAGCAAGGAAATATTTCATTGCTAAGGCACAAACCAACGCAAAAAATGATCTCTTGGAAGGGAAACAATAGTCCATTGAGAGGGCGCTTAGAGCAGTGCGTGCCCAGAAGAAGGGCCATAGATGAAGATTATGTCTTTCAACTGTCGGGGTCTGGATGGTCCCCAAAAAAGATCAACACACAAGAGGGTGGTTGGCCTAGAACACCCTGATATTTTGTTGCTACAAGAAACTTTAGGAGTAGGAGATTTGATCAAAGATAAGTTGGGAAGTTGGTTACTTGGGTGGAATTTTGAGACTTTGGATGCTAGAGGCCGCTCTGGAAGGCTAGAAATCGGTTGGAATGAAAGTTCTGTTAAGGTTTTGAATATTTGGGGGCTGGAATAGGTTTTGGGCTTGGAATTCAAGGCCTTGGATCTCAAGATATCCTTCACTATTTTTAAAATCTATGGTCTGTATTTGAACAGGATCCCCTTCTAGGACTCTCTGCTGGGAGGAGATATGGTGATTTTAAGGGGATATTTTAATTTCTCCTTGGGGCAGTCTGATGTATGGGGATCTCATGCTCGTGCTAATCTACTTACGTATTTTTTCACTCAGAAGCTGGTAGAAAGGAACTACCTTGATATTGAACCCAACATCCTTAAGTCGACTTGGAAAAACAATATATGTGGAGAAGGGAGAGTGACAAAGATGCTGGATCGTTTCCTGGTGGCTGAAAAAGTGGTGGACAGGAATCATCAAATTAGGCAATGGGTGGGGTAGGGTGGGAAATCAGACCACCTACCTATCTTTCTGGAACTAAAAAATGGACCAACTAAACACCCAAGTACATTAAATCTCAATAAAACCATGTTAAAATATGACTCTTTTAAATTACTGATCTCTTCCAACTGGCTACCCTATGATCCTAGTCTTGAGAGATATGCAGCCTTCCAGTTTGCAACAAACCTCAAAAAGTTAAAGGAAGTTATCAAAGATTGGTTTGTGGAAAAGAGGTGCCGGGAGGATAGGGAATTGAAACAAGTTGAAAAGGACCTTTTTGAATTACTGAAGAAGGATGGAGGGGGTATGTTGACCCAGATGGATAAAGACACACTTATCAGGCTGAAAGGAAGAAGGAACACTCTGTTGTTAGAGAAGGTGGAGACGTGGAGATTGAAGAGCAGGGCTACCTGGCTGAAATGTGGAGATGAAATTACCAATTTTTTCCATGCTTATGAAAGGGGAAGGAAAGACTCAAATACAATATGGAGTTTAATGGATGATCATGGAATTTCACATACCACCTTTGATGGTATGGACAAGAGTGGGGTGGATCGTTTCAAGAAACTGTTTAAAGCTCCTGCTCATGATTCTATTGCAGAAGTCATGAAATTTGCTCATTTCTTCCCAAGGTTCATTGAGGATGAAGACAATAGGACCATGATGGAGGAAGTCTTGGAAGAAGAACTGAAGGAAGTCCTACATAGTTTTCAGAAGGATAAAACCCAGGTCCCAATGGTTGGACAATCGAATTCTTTATGGAACTATATGATCTTCCGGGAGGAGATTTATTGAAAGTTGTGAAGGATACTAGAATCTCCGGAAGGATTCCGGCCAGCTTCAATTCAAATTTCATTGCTTTAATTCCAAAAGTTAACAATCCCGTTTCTTTGAATGATTTTAGACCCATCTCTCTCTGCAATTGTACCTACAAGGTGGTCTCTAAGGTGATAGCAAGAATACTTAAGGAAATCTTATCTATAAACATCACGAAAGAACAATTTGGTTTTCTGGAGGGGAGACAAATCCATGAAGCCATTGGTGTTTCTCAGGAAGGGCTACACAGCCTAAAAACAAAAATTCTCAGAGAGGCCATACTTAAAATTGATGTGTCCAAAGCCTTTGAAAAAGTTAGTTGACTTTACATTTGTATGTTGTTGACTCATCTTGGATGTGGAATTGCTTTTATCAGATGGATCATGAGCTGTATCACTACAATCTCTTTTTCATTCCTGATTAATGGGGCTGCCTCTCCATTTTTCCATGTGGAGAGAGGGCTTTGACAGGGTTTCCCATTATCCCCTCCGCTCTTCCTTTTGGTAGCTAAAGGTCAGAGTAGGGCGATAACGGATGCAAAGAGTCACAGAACATTAAAGGGAATTCAAATCACTCAATTTCCGCAAATAACCCACCTTTTATTTGTCGATGATGTCCTCATTTTTTGCTCACGATCCGTGAGAGACTCAAATTTCATTCGAGGCATTCTAGATCTCTTCTCCAAATCCACTAGGATGGAGACAAATTCAAGGAAATCAACTTTAAATTTGCATCTTCTCAGGGCTGAAGAGGAACAGGTATTTAGAAGGATTTTTCCTTTCAACTAGGAAGGGTTGGATGAGGGTATGAAATACTTAGGTTTTTGCTTAAAGACAAATGACTATCAAAAGCAAGAACAGAAGTGGATCTTAGACAAGCTGGAAAAGCGTCTGAAAGTATGGAATCATAAATGCCTTTCTCGACCAGGGAGGCTAGTACTTGTAAAATTTGTGTTAGAAGCAATCCTAGTTTACTGGATGTCACTTGCTTGGATACCAAAAGGCATGCTGGAAGAAGCAAGGCAAATATCCTTCGGGTTTCTATGGAGTGGAAAGTAGGAAGCACATGTGACCCCTTGGGTTCGCTGGGAAAAGATTGTATTCGTAAAGTACTGGGGGGTTGGGGACTCAAAAGCATCTTTCTGTTCACAAAATATTTTGCAGCCGAGGGGGGGTGGAGACTTCTAAAGACTGTTAGCATGTGGTCTAAACTGATCACACAAAAATATATAGTCCCTGATTCTATTGAAGACTGGATAAGGAGCCCTAGGAAATCTCATACATGTGGCTTAGTAATTTGGAAAGCAGTGGTGTTGTCCTTTGGGGTCATTGAATCAAATCTGGCTTAGTGTGTGGGAAATGGAAGGAAACTTAGGGTGGGAGAGGACCCTTGGGTTTCCTGCTCTCAACAACATAGGCTCCCAAGACATACTGTGGAGGCTCTGAGGCTCTCAGTCCTGGAGATCGACATCAGATTTTGGGTTATCAGAACCCAATGAAAGGGCTTTGGATAGTATTCTTCAGGCTTTAAATAGAATACATATTCAACTTCAGGATAAGGAGGATAATCGTATTTGGGTTGTTGATCCACGAGGTCTATACACCCCCAAGATGGGATACATTAAACTTAGTGCTGATGGAATGCAAAGGGAACCAATTTGGTGGTGGGATAAACTATGGAAAATTAAAAGTCCCCCCAAAACCAAGACCTTCATGTGCTGTGTCTTGGAGAATAAGGCACCAACTTGGGATAATTTGCAGAAAAGGAGCCTTTAGGAACCAGGTTGGTGTACTCTTTGCAAATCAGATGGTGAGTCTGTCTCCCACCTTTTTCTCAACTATTCTTATATCAAAGAAGTTTGGAGAGAATGTTTGAAGGCTCTTGGCATGTCATGTAGATGGATGGGAAACACTATCCTCCAAGCTTGGGAAAATTGGAGGGTAGCAGCCTCTCAGGATTCTGTGAGATCCCTCCCTCTATTAGTAATTTGGGGAGTATGGCTTACTCAAAACAATTATATTTTTGTTGATAAATCCTGCACTCCTGGAATCACAACTAACCTTTCTTGTGGTATTCTTACGGCTTTTCCACAACATATCAAAGTGCCTATATAGAGGGAGGTGTTGGATGTGGAAATTGATAAGACAGTCCCTTGGGTTTTTTTTGATGGGGCAACACAAAATAATACATCTGGGGGAGGAGCACTACTTTTCCTCTCAGAGACACACTTCTTTGAATTGACAATGGGGATAGGGGAAGGCAGCAATAACTTTGCAGAACTCTTGATCCTTAAAATTCTCCTCATTTTTGCAGCAGAGAAAGGGTACATAAATCTAAATGTTTGTGGAGATTTGATGAATGTTATAAATTGGAAAAATGGAACTCAACATTGCATAAATTTAAGACTTTACAACATTTTATCTTCCATTAAAGAGATTATCAACACTTATGCTACTTTTTCATGTAGACATGTTTATAGGGAAAACAACCAACAAGCAGACAAAGCCTCGAAGGAGGGGTTTCATATGGACCTAAGGCATTGGAAGATAAAGGAACAGAGAGAGGGTAGTATTCTTGAATACTACCACTGACCTTTTATAAAATGATGGGAATTCTACTCTTTTTTGCAGGCTCCTATACATTCTATGATATGCTATTTACTATAATAAGTACTTTATTATTTTTTTGGAAAGGGATTGTTCTCTAGAACAAGGCAGAAAACTCACATGAACAGGTGGACAAATGAACTTTATATTTTCATGTATATATGATGTAACAAGGCAACAATATTTAAATATTTACCTTCAGAGTCTTACTTGTATGAGCTCTTTAGCTATTTTTTGAAATACACATATATGTGTATCTACAGAATGTAATTTTGTTCTTGTCGGATGAAATAAAATTATGTTTTTTTTCCCAGGAAAAAAAATGTTAGCTATACAAGGTGCACCTCATGGCATGCCCTAGAAATATAGTAAATGGTTGCCTAAACTTTGAGGTGACAATATAATTACTACAAAGGAGAATTTTGAGAGACCCATAGAGAAATTGCAAGGATATGAGGTGAAGGATGACCAAGAATATGTGGCAATGATATTATTTGCATTGTTGTTGGATGAAGATATCGGGATGTGGTTTAAAAGCTTAATTATGTGAATATGAAAACATGGGAAGAATTTATATACGAATTCATAAACTAATGGGAAGTGAAGAATGATAAAATATGCTTGATAAATCAACTTCACAAGATGAAGGAAAAGGAGAATGAAATAGTTAGAGAATTTAATCTCAAATTTCAAAAAATGTTGGATAGAATACCTAATGATACCAAACCAATAAAATGATGTTTTGTTATACTATACTAAGGATTTTGATGGTCCTTTTTCCTTTTATATGGGATACAAATCCATAACCACTCTTAAAGCAACTCAATATATGACAAATCAAATTGAAGAAAACATTTCATCTTCCAACAAAATCAACTTCTTTGGATCTTCCAGAGCTTCAACTTCTAAGGTAGATGTAAAATCTAGGAATCTTAAATCAATAGATCCTACTCATGATGTTATGATTGTTCTAGCAAGAATTTTAAAAGAATTAGAATCTACTATTACATAAGAACAAACAATCACAGCTAATAGGTTTCTTTGTCTAGAAAGAACATTACATAATCATCACCATAAAAGGCATGCAGGTTGGGATAGACCTAAAACCCCTCAAGATGAAAGATCTCTTCTTCCCATGAATCAATCAAACATGGCCAATGGAGAGAATTTCCATTGGTGCAAGAAGTAAAATGATCTACATGATGAAGATTCATGCCCATAATTTCAATTGGAAAGAGGTGGCGATGATGAAGACCTTGATCTCGATGACAATGACGACTTTGTTGGAGACGAGTATGCATACAATGTTCAAGGAAAATATTTTCCATTGAATGATGTACAAATGAAATAGATCAAAGTGAAGAGTAAAAAATTGAACAAACTCCTGAATATGTATAGCTCAATGACTTCTGAGAAGAGATTAAGCAGATAACCAGGGAAAGAAATAACAAGGTTGACCATAGGGGAGATCTTGTTGGCTCATAAATCACAATTGGGAGTACAATTGAGCAAACCGTTGGCTATATCTAAAAAGAATGTGAAAATACTTGTAACATCTGAGCACCTTATTAATTATGATATTAACCTAAATATTGATTTAGTAGGTGAATCATCAAAGGTAAAGGTGCCACTCCTATATCATAATTAGAAAATATCCCATCTCAAAAGGAGGAGTTTAGAATATTCTATGTGAACGATGATTGCCTAGTTGTGTTCTGAGCAATGAGGTAGAAGAAATAGAGAACATGCTTTGTTTTACATAAAATTCATTATAAATGATCTCCTTTTTTACAACTTTACATTGGATTTCAAGAGCATCCACAAATTTGATGACCCCAAAGGTGATGAACCAACTAGGTTTGAAAATGACTAGATCTTATAGGAATGCTTGTGCAATGGACTCCAGAGAAGTTAAAGTTTGTAGCCTCATAAAAGATTTGCAGGTGAAAATAGTTGTTTATGTAGATATATCAATGTTAATGGACATAGTTGTCATCAATGTCCCTGATCGATGGGGTATGTTACTATCAAGGAAGTGGGTTGTCAATCTTGTGGGTGGCATTTAAATGGATCTATCATATGTCAACATACCCACCTATGAGGGAACTTATGTTAACTTATACAAAGAGATGCCTATCAAATATCATGTAGATGACCTAAAGGATCATATGAACAAATTAATATGTGAAGAAGAGGATTTGGGTAGCGATCGAGTTTTGGTTTATTCATCGTCTCTTCAAACTAAAGATGTTGAATGACATGAGTGATAAGTCCTAGAGGATGTATTTTGACGGTGTGTATTCTAGCTTAAGAGCAAGGTAGGTCTCATGTTTTTATATTCACGGGACACTACAAAGAAACCTTCATATAGGTTGGATTTTGAATACACTAATAACATAGCAGAATATGAAGCCCTCTTTATTAAACTAGAGCTAGAAAAAGATACATGAATTAGGATATTGAAGGTTACATGTAATTTAGATCTCATCGCAATGCAAGTCAAATATAAATTATGCACAAAGAATGATAGATTAACGAAATGTAGGCAAGAAGTGTCAGAGTTTATAGAACTTTCAGATGCCTTTTCCATTGAGGTGATATTAAGGGAGCAAAACATACAAGCAAATTCATTGGCAGTCACAAACCTAACTTTTCAACCATGCATGGAACTAATATGGAAGAATTTAATTAGGTGGAAGTAAATTTCAAATAATTTGTCCCATACAATTATCAAAATTCATAGGTTTTCCACAATGATGCTCAGACTATGAGCTTCTTCAATAATTTCCATGAATACAATGGAAATCAAATAAACTAGATAATGAAAGGTGAAGAAGAGTCAGAGGTTTAAAATCTCAAAGGAAACAAACTTCCCCGAGTTGTGATTCCTTTTGAGATGATATTTGAATGACATAGCATGTACAAGTAGAGGAAGGAAAGTAAACCAAAATTAGTACACTAGATTGTAAATATTTGGTTCGATATGAATCCCAAGATTATTTTGGTTTGAAAGAATATTGCATCAAATGAAAGAAAAGAGATTGAGAATCTCATAAGGGAATACAAAGATGTGTTTTCTTGGACATATGGTGACCCTAAATCCTATAATATATACGCGTTTCAACACGCTAGACCATTGAAATAAGAGGCAAGGCCATTCAAGTAAAAATAGAGAGTAATTAACCCAAAATTATTCCCCTTGGTTGAAACAAGAAATGGAGAAAATGTTAAATATTCATATCATTGCTCCTACACCACACTCATTTAGGGTGGCAAACTTGGTCATCTTTATAAAGAAGAAGGGTGAAATCAGGATGTGTGTTGATTTCATGAAATTAAACCAACCCTCATTGAAGGAGAACTATCCTCTTTCTAGGATGGAACACCCCATACACAGAGTTATAGGGTCAACAATGATATCAACATTAGATGGTTTCTTAGGATATATTTAAATTATGGTAAAGGAAGAAAATCAATGTAAGACAATGTTTACTAGGCACCGAGAAATGCTTGATTATTGACATATTCACTTTGGTTTGTTGAATGTGATATCTACATTTTAGAGGGTTGTGGATTTTTCTTTCAATGATCTCATAGGTGAGATAATTGAAAATTTCCAAGATTACTTAACATTTTTTCAAAAGAGAGAAGTGATCATTTTAAGTGTATTGGGTAGGTATTTGACAAATGCAAAAAACATAGAAATTTCGTAACCCTTTAAGAAATCCATTTTTGCAGGGTTGGCAGCTGCATCAGAGGGGGGAGGGGGGGGGTAATATTTGGCTCTCTGGCAGGGGTTAAAGTCAACACTTCAAAGCAATATAAGACATTTGTTGATCCTTGGAGACTCTATGATAGTAATTCACTATCTCATATCTAAAAAACCTCCAACTGATGGACCTATCTTTAGATATATTAAGAGAATTTCATAATTATTAACATAATTCAAAGTGTTTCAGATCTCAAGCTTTTGCGATCCAAATTGATTGGTGAAGTATTTTACAATGGAGTTAGAAGATGAAGGCATCCATCTGTTCCTTGATGTCCACGTGGGAAAGAAACCTGATGGCACCTTGTCTCACCAAGTGTTAAGGAAGAAAACATACATTAAGCAATATCTTCATGCGAATCCCCATCACCATCCTTCCCAAAAGTTTGGGGTTTTTAATACTTTAGCAACCAGATTCCTAAGAATATCAAATACAGACCATTTGGAAGAGGAAAAGAACTGCCTCCTAAAAGTATTCAAGGATAATGATTATTCATCACACCATGGCATCAAGGCCTTTCAACAAGCTAGTAAAGGACCTAAAAATAACAATAAAAGTATCCACAACAAAAATGAAGTCTCTAATATTTTTATTCCATACAATCAAGGTACCACTGACAAATTGCTAGGGTTTTAAAGAAGAGAAAAATATGTGCAACCTTTAAACCCCTTAACACTATCACAAACTCCTTGAAGTCAGTGAAATATCCCCTTGACCCCACTCCCATGAAAGGGGTCTACATGATTCCATGTTCCAGTGGATTACCAAACATTGGTGAAATAGGACATTATTTTAAGATTATAATCCAGGAAAATGTTGTTGATAGTAAACATAACCTCACCCTCTCCTCTGTCCTTACGGAACATTCAGACAAAACTAAACACCATATTTTCATAGAGGATTCCAAGATTGTGGCTGAGGAATACCACTATTTTAATCGAAAACTAAAGGAAGCCATTGAAATCGAGAAACACCCCAATAATCTTAATCATGATGATGGCTAGAAAACCAACCCACAATGGATTCCAACTATAATGGCCATAAGTGAGTCAAGGTAGTTTTTTTGTTTTGTTTTGTTTTGGGCTTCCCTTATTCCTAAAATAATAAATAATAAATAATAAATTAAAAATAAAATTTTTAGGGATTTTATTTTTAAAACAGACAAAATTTTGGCAATAAATATATTTAGTCCCCCCTTGTATATTTACACCTCAATTTTCCTCTTCACATTATTCACATTATTCCTGACGATGGACCTCATCAATAGGTACAAAACGTCGTATTAAAAATTGTTACATTATTCCCAAAATACTTCACCAACCAATATGGATCGCAAAATCCCGAGATTTGAAATACTTACCTGTTACAGGAAGGATGTAGCTAATGAAACACACATTTTTTAGCTATTGTGCCTTCAACAAATGAAGAGGAAATTTGATTTAACTTTCTTAAAAAGGTGCAGGGATGCCATGGTAATACCGATTTATGAAAGAATATATCATCGATTACATAATAACATAAATGGGCACATTTTCCATAAAGCAAGTCTAGCCTTGATACACAACCAAATTTATAAATCACTAGCCAAGATGGACGACTTTCACCTAAATTATTTGAACTTTGCCTTAACCTTTCAAGCATAATTGAGACCTATCTATGGGCAAGAATTGATGCCTTCTTTGCAATCAAATCGACTAGGATAAAGGAATATATGATTTACAAACAATGGAAAAAGTTTGATTGCCTTTATTATAGATCATCACCTGCTCAAAGTACAGAAACATCCTATGTATTAGATGCAATTACCGACGACAAAAGGATTATTAATAATTGTCACAATACCTTCGTTGAGCATAACCTTTTCACCATTGAATCCCCTTCTAACATGATGGTTTCCTCTCACAAGAATACCTTCATTTAGTGCAACAATTTCATTGAACTCAACAAGTTCATCGAATGCAACAATGCCACCATTGTTGAAACTCCTTCAAAATTGAACATGTTTGATATTTCTTCTCATAGCAAGGTCAACAAAACATAAATAGAAAAACTCAACAATGTCGTTAAGAAGGTAATCACTGACAAAAACCTTTATGCATTAGATATCGCTACATGCTATCATAAGAATGAAATTGTTAAACACAACAACAACAATGCCATCGTGGGTTTCCATGTAGTTCTAAATACGTTGGATTCATCCTCCTCTAATTAATGATAGTATGGTGATGGGGTTGAGGTCAGGAGCCAGCGGTGGGGTCTGATGGTTACCCCGACGGAAGTCCAGTTTCGATTCCTGCAGGGGAGGTGTAGGAAATCATACTGCTCCCTAGAAAATCCTGTATGACTGTGGTGGTGGTTGTACTCTCGTTGATTATGTCTTGACCAACATTAAGGCTGGCCTCGACCCGTGAGTTTGGTATCCAGGTGGTGCAGTTGACAATGCTCGCTGGATGGTTTGGAGAGGTTCTCACCGTTAGAAAAAAAATGGTGAACTTTGATAGCAATAATATATCAAACAACATAGTCATGGACAATAATAATGAAGGAACTTGCACCTATAGTTCTAGCTCCACATCAAACCCAGTAATTGAGTCACTAATATGGAATACTGGTCAACGAATTAACTTAGTTGTTAACCTTTCCAAACACCAAATTGACATCATAAAAAGGCTTATTGAGAAAGGCCTTAACTTCGTCGTGGCTCCTCAAAGAATTCCAATAGAAGACATTATTTGCAGTATACAAAAAGGAATCAAATACATTCTTGAGGCACATAAAGAAGAATTTCGTCAAGATTGTTCTTAGATTCTTAGGAAGGCTAAAACCCTGGAGAATAACATTTCCAAGGTAGAAATTCTTACTCTAAAAACCCTAAACAACAACGATGACGTGGATATCTTAAAAGCTGATAAGGGAGGGGCGATGGCTATTTTGGATAATAGTGACTACTTAGAAAAAGTGCTTGACCATCTAAAGAATAGTGGTAGCTATAGAAAAGCTGACAACCGCCCCCGCCCCCCTTAATAATCTATAGTGACATTAAGTCAAGCAGCCTAAGAGATAACAAAAACTCGATTATAAAGTGTCCCTCTACCCCTAGATTTTATGGCCTTCCCAAGACCCATAAAATAGGATTTCCTATTGGATCCATAGTTAAGACTATAGGCAGTCCGACTTATATGCTTACCAAGCATGTTTCCTGTAAACTAAATCCATTGGTAGGAAACACCATCTCCTTTGTTAAGGAATCTACACACTTTATCAAATTTATCAAATATATTAAGCTTAAACTCGATGAAATTATGGTCAGTTTTGATGTGGTTTCCCTCTTCACTAAAATCCCCATTCAAGGAGCAATTGAGGTAATATACGGGATTATTGATCATGAAACAACAAGGATGGATGAAATTTGCCTCAAGTCCACATTTTTCAGTTTTCAAGGACAAATATATGAACAAACTTGTGGGGTGGCAATGGGTTCCCCTTGATCCTCCATTGTGGCAAATTTGTTCATGGAATATTTTGAAAGCAAAGCCCTTTCATGCTCTAATATTCAACCCAAGTTTTGGAGAATATTTGTCCATGATACTTTTACTATTTAGCACCATGGGCAGGAAAACCTTAATGCATCCTTGGATCACCTAAACATGCAATTCGACCACATTAAATTCACCATGGAGTAAGAATATGAAGGTAGCCTTCCGTTCCTTGATGTCCACGTAGGAAAAAACCTGATGGCACCTTGTCTCACCAAGTGTTCAAGAAGAAAACACACACTGAGTAATATCTTCATGCGAATTCCCATAACTATCCAAAAGTTTTGGGTTTTGAATAGTACTTTAGTAACCATATCCCTAAGAATATCAGATACAAACCATTTAGAAGAGGAAAATAACCACCTCCTAAAAGTATTCAATGATCATTTTTACTCATCACACCATGGCATCAAGGTCTTTCAACTAGCTAGTAAAGGACCTAAAAATAACAATAGAAGTATCCACAACAAAAATGAAGTCTCCAATGTTTTCCTTCCGTACATTAAAGGTACCACATACAAATCGCCTTTACATTAGAACATCATCTACAGAAAACACAGAAACATCCTACATATTAGATAACATTACAAATGATAGGAGGATTGTTAATCACAGTGGAAATACCTTCATTGAGCGTAACCTATCCACTATTGAATCCCCTTCTAACATGATGGTTTCCTCTCACAACAACACATTCATTGAGTGCAACAATTTCATCGAATGCAACAATGCCACTGCCATTGAGACTCCTTCAAAAGTGATTAGGTTTGATATTTCTTCTTGTAGCAAGGTCAACAAAACAAAGATAAAAATCCATAACACCATTGTTAAGAAGGTAATCAATGACAACAATGTTTATGCATGATATATCACTACATCCTCTGATAATAACGAAATTGTTAAACACAACAACAATGATGCCATCATGGGCTTCCATGTAGTTCTGAATACATTGGATTCATCCTCCTCTTGTAATATGGAAAACTTTGACAACAATAATATATCAAACAAGTCATGAACAACATTAATGTTGTTGCAAACAATAACAATGAAGGAACTTGCACCAATAGTTATAGCTTTACATCAAACTTGGTAATTGAGTCATCAATATGGAATCCTAGTCGGCGAATGAACTTAGTTGTTAACCTTTCCAAACACCTGATTGATGACATCACAAGAAGGATTCTTTAGAAAGGCCTTTAGTTTGCCATGGATCCTCGAAGAATTATAGTAGACTAAATTCTCTGCAGTATAGAGAAAGGCATCAAATTCATTCCCGAGGTACATAAAGAGGAAATTTGTCAAGACAGTTCTCAGATTATTCGTAAGGCTAAACCCCTAAAGAACAACATTTTTAGGGAAGAAATTATTGCTCTAAAAACCCTAAACAACAATGTCGACATGGTTGTCTTAAAATTTGATGGGGGGGGGGGGGGGGGNACCGCCTTAATAAGATTTCAAAAGAATTCTCGAACACCATTAAGTAAAGAATCCTAAGAGACATAAAAAACTTGATTATAAAGTGTAACCCTATAATTCATGGCTTTCCTAAGATCCATAGAGCAGGGTCTCCCCTCAGACCCATAGTTAACACTATAGGTAGTCTCACTTATATGCTTGCCAACCTTATTGCTCATAAACTAAAGCCATTGGTGGGAAACACTGGCTCCTTTGTTAAGGACTCTACACACTATATCAAATTGATCAAAGATATCAAGCTTGAACCTGATGAAATTATGGTCAGTTTCGATGTGGTTTCCCTCTTCACTAAAATCCCCATCCAACGAGCAATTTAGGTAATACGCAAGATTATTGATCATGAAACAACAAGGTTGGTTGAAATTTGTCTCAAGTCCACATTTTTCAGTTTTCAAGGAGAGATATATGACCAAACTTGTGGGGTGGCAATGAGTTCCCCCTTATCCTCCATTGTGGAAAATTTTGAAAGCGAATCCCTTTAATAATTTAATCTTCAACCCAAGTTTTGGAAAATATTTGTCGATGATACTTTTACTATTTGGCCCCATGGTCATGAAAACCTTGATGCATTCTTGGATCACCTAAATATGCAATTCGACCACATTAAATTAACCATGGAGTTAGAAGACGAAGTTATCCTTCTATTCCTTGATGTCCATGCAGGAAAGAAGCCTAATGGCACCTTGTCTCACCAAGTGTTCAGGATCAAAACACAAACTGAGCAATATATTTGCTATCACTCTACAAAATCCCTTGGTTGTGGAAGGAAGGGGTAGAGGTAACTATTTCAAACCAACTTACAGACTGGAAGCGATCCCTTTCAGTCTAGAGAGGGCTCTCTCTTGTAACTCAGATTTCAGATGCTATCTTTCAAATGGTTGGTTGTGTAATCACAAAAACAACTATATCTTATGTGGTTAGGTTAGGGTGTTTTGAAGTTGTGGGATCAAGAGAAAAAACCCATTGGGCATGGAGTCAAGAGGCCAACAAACAATAATAGGGGTTATCAATGACTAGTTATAGAATGCTCCAGGAAGAATAGGAAAGATAGACAATATCTCTTAGTCAATCAGATTGCTGAGGTATGGGGTGGGGGCACAATTGAGGCAAAAAGTTCATTAAAGCAGAGAATCCAATGATGAATTCTACCTTAATTTTGGAGGAAACAATAATAAAATTTTTGTTTGGAAGTGTTGAAACAGAGCATCAATCCAAGGATGAATTTTGAATACAATAATTTCATTCAAACATTGAAGATAACACATAAAATGGAAAAACTCAGAAAGAAACACATTTATGAAGGAGAGCACAGACTAACAAAGATAAACACATGAATCTATGGGAAAAAGCATTCAGTACTTCTGCATTGACATATTTCATTAAACTTAGAAATCAAACAAAAATCCAATATTCAAGAGTTTATTCTCTAAAATATTCCCAACCCCTATTACATTGAAAACTTGAAAATATATACAAATGGTCATTAAGCTAATCTTTAACAATTTTTTACAAAATAGTAAATATGAAATATTCTTACCATATGTTATCCACTAAGTTGCACTTAAAGTATTTTTCAAGTGAGTCACCAAGGATTAGAACAAATCAGTGTTCTTGGTGCTCAGGAAGTTCCATGGCTTTATTAGGGTCAATTGTGGTCACTTTTTCGCATGTTCACACCCCCTTGGGGGAATTGTAATAAATGACATAGCATGATGGCTTATTTTTGTAAAAGGATTGGCCTTCTTAGGACTTGGTCATGAAGGTCATCATCCTCGAGTGTTTTTTCCCTCGTCAATTATGTGACATGTTTTTAAGCGACATATAATTTTCGAGTTTTTCACTCAAAATCCTTAAAAGCTAGGATGGTGAAATTGGTGATTATGTCTTAAAAGGCTATTAAAGCCTAGGGTCTATGTATTATACCATTCTAGTCGTAGTACTAAAGTTTCATGGACATGCGCTAAGTCATTCATCGGATTTTTAAATTTTTAGTTTTTTAATAAAATCATCAATAAGATGTATTTTAATTGTAAAGGTTCTAAAGGTCATAAAATTGGGCCTAGGGAGCCAATTTGGTCATGGGGATGCTCATTTTTGGATCGAGATCCCCCACTAAACCCATAAACCCACTTTTGAGAGTCAAATTAGTAATTTTCAGTTATTAATTTTGGTTTTATCTCCAAAATGTCTGAGAGGGTCAAATAAATGGGAAATTGGAGAAAATCCAATTCCTAAATCAAAGGAAGTTTGTTTCGGACTTGTCTATGAGGTGTCATGTTTGTTGAGGATATTTTCTAGGGAAATTATGAGCATATAGGAGCATATTCTATCATCAAGGGAGGAGCTCCAACTCACCTCCACTAAAGGGGGGCACATTCTCTCATTGAGGGTTTGTTTTGACACTTGGAAGGAGTTGTTATAGGAGGTGGAGGATTCCAAAACCAAGTAGCATACCTCAAGAGAGGTGGAATCCTCCTCTCCCACAAATTCAAACTTCCTCCCATGATTTTATCAACCCCCAAAACCACCTCACACTTGGCAAATTCGCCCCCTTGGGGTTTGAGCTCCATTTTTGCTATAAAAGGAGGGTCTGATCTCCTCTTTTAGCATGATATATTGAACCTCTGCCCATTGCACCTTTGTTGCTGATATTTTTTAATAATATTGAAATATTTGGAGGATATTCTGTGTCATTGCATTATGAGCTTGTGACTTGGTCAAATTTGAGGTGAAATCGACTGACTCTCATGCATTATTTTTGTCAAATGATGTGTTTAGATCTAGTTTAATTTTAACAAGTATTTGCTGCTGTCAAGTTACTTATCTGAATTTCATTATCAAAATTTTGTAGGAGAAACAAACTGTAGTTGATTATACTTATGCTCTCCTACTTTTTTGATTGATGAGATGAACTAGATCTAACCTTGTTTGTATGAGAAATTGCCTAGTTTTTGCAGAATTATTTCAGGTAGAAGTTGCTTGGAGTTTGGTTACATCCACTTCTCTTATATAGTATCCATTTTGTTGTGCTTAATATTGTTATCTTTCAGTTCCCTCTCTTCTTCACTTCTTTCAAGCACGGGCTTGGGAATTTCACTCTTCCTCTTTAAAAAAATCAATCTTTCTTCTTGGTTACGGTTACTTGATGCTTTATAAAATTGGTTAGATCATTCTGATACCTGAAATATGATTTTAATTAGGCATATGTATCAGATATATATTTATTTTTAAATCTTCATCTTAAACTAGATCTGATTTAGTCTCTCAAAGTGTCATTTTTTATAATAATAAAAATTACAAAATTTTGAGCATTTTGAGTAGTGTAGATTATGAATTTGTTTTGATTAATTCACAACATTCTAATACATTTATCTCTCTAGTTTTTATCATATTTTGAGAAATGGAGGAGGACATACTGTTCAAATTTCAAATTTCGGGTCACCAGGGACATCAAAAACTCCATCCTCCATCCCTTTTCTTCTTTCATTTTCTCTCCTGGGAGCATTGTAAGCCTTTCAGTCCTTTTCAAGGATCATAGTGCAATCATAATTCATATTTTCATCATATTTTGAATTCATTAATAAAGAAATCAATTGGGATACATAGCGCCCACACTCCATCCCCCCTGAGGGGATTCACAGTCTCTTTCATGGTTTGCAGTTTACCAATCAACACTTGCACACACTCTGCCTTCTAGAAAGGCTATATAATTTAGTTGTTTTTCTTTAGTTTCATCTTTAAATTCCATACCCGACTCGTTTCCACGAAGTATGCTCTCGCCACCAACCAAAGGCTTTTTGTTGATTATTGGTGGACTATTAGAAAGTGACACATAGTTGCAGTTTAGTTGGTCATTAATGTACTTGGTTATACAAACATATTTTTCTTCATCAAACTAGAATAAACATTTTTTATTAAACTCCTGTATGCTCTTTCCCTCTGCGGGCTTTGCCTGGTCGTTGGGGAATCAAAAGCGGTTTTGACACTCTCTAAATTCCTCACATTAATCTAATAATTCATTAATAAAATCAACTACCCAGAAAACATTACGAAGATTCGGCGTATAATAGTTAACAATCGTGGGCAAATTCTTCAAAGGAAACAGGAACCATTGAGTAGCGACCTCGAGATACAGTCAGGCTACATCCTTGTTGGTGTAGTGCTGGACACCTTCTCAAAGATTCTGACTCAACCCAAATTTTTGAGTGAGGAACCACTTTCCTCATATTCCAGATATATTCTCAGTACTTTCAATATATCGAGAATCCCCTTCCTGTAACTCAACTCATATTTTAATATTTAAAACTAACCAAGACACGTTGCAAAACATTTAATTTCAACAACATTATTTTACTCTGACTGCATTGGCACTGATTTAATTCGCATTTATTTAAATTTGCTTATGTGTTGATGCTATGCTTCTGGAATATTTATTTAAATTTAGAAACAATCGTATCTCATTAATTTTACTTCAAGAAACTCCTAAACAACTTACTTCCATCATTAACGACTAAAACTTAAGAGATTTAGACAACTCGTTCTTAGGGACCACCCCCTTGGCTTCATTAGGAGTTTTGCCTAAACGGAGGAGTCAAGATCAAATGACAGTAGTTGACTTGAGACTTTCCCCCAAATATACACCTAGCATCTTGAATATTTCTGTTGCGCTTAACCCCCAAGTTTGTGAAAGGCGACGACACCACAAAAACTTGAAGATGATACAAGGTGTCTTGAGTTATTTGAGCTGCTGGAATCGATCCCCTATATTTAGACACTTATTACCTTTCGTAATTTATTTGCAATCCTAAAATCTGGAAATTTTTGGATGTTCTGCCATTTGTGGAACTTAACCCGAATTCTAGACTATGACTCGCAAATTGTTGTTTAGTTAACTAACAGTGAAGCTGAGAAACGTGCCAACTATCTTCTCCAGTCATTCAATTTTTCTTGGCGCGGATCATATTCATGTGTGAGAAGCCAAAAATTCAGGGATCAAGTTTATTATATCCAACTCAATAACTCTTGTGGCATACTCCAGTTGACCCCCGCAATAAAAGCTACAGAAGTTGAGTTTCAATAGTTTTTGCAACACACTCTAGTCATTTTCCACATTACGTGCTGCAAACGTTAAGCTACAAAAATTCTGAAGCGACTTTCCCTATTTTTGTTGCGCATACGCTATGGGAGTTCTAGAAACTATTGAAATTCTAGGGGTTCACACCATCACTTTTAAATTCCTTTATTTTATGAGAAATTTGATTCCTTCTCGTTTAAGGTTTATGTTTCTTATAATCAATAAGAAGATAACATCTCATCCCCAAGTCAAAATGATGAGGTGGATCATCAATTGATGACTAGAAATTTTTTAATAAAAATAAATCTGGCGAATTACTGAAAAATAGGGATCAAAGATTGCTTCGAATATCCCAAACCATGATACCTAGCTAAAGACCGAGAGAGGTTTTTGTATTCGAACTCGTGCTTGAGAAGAACCTCTTTCAGTTTGTTGAGATCAATCACCATCTACTCAAAATCCGCACACAAATTTATTGAATAAAATAGGAAAATCCCATGATTCTTTGTAAGCTTCCATAACTCTTGTAGGAAATTCCCTTGTTTTTGTACTTCAGGTGCTGCAAAAGTTTAACTTTAACAACATTTATTGATGATTTTACATTCCAGGTGTTGCAAAAGTGTCTAAAACTATGTAATACCATAAAAAATAAACTAAACTCCTTATAACTTGAAAAATAATTATTGACGTTGGAACTTTGGATGCCTTTAATCCCATTTTGATCAAGCATACTTGTAGAACATTCCTCCTCTACTTTGTAGGCTTGGTGCTTGATGCGCTAATCCCTAACTTATGGGTTATGTGTTGTGATTTGAAGATTCGGCATGAAACACAAGACTTGGGGGATGGGCTCAATATATTTTGTCAAAAATAATTTAAATCATGTTATAAGCCCAAAATATAAAATAGTCCTATGAAAACCAATTATTTGCCTAAGAGTATTAGTAGCTTAAAAGACCAAATTTTTTTATTTGCCCAAACCCATAAATTTTTTTATATAAAATTTATAAATTTTTTACATGTGATAACATTGGTTCTAATGGGGATGTCGTCCTCCTTGTGAGGAAACAAAGAACTCGTAGACAGGTGCCTAATCATTGGGCTGCTCCCAACCTTTTTCTACCTTCAAGCTACAGCCTGAGACCCGTGTCCTATAACTTGTGACCTTCTCTAGCTGAAAACCAAACCCACTCTTCAAATTGGAAACCAAAACTGTATATTGGTCCAAATTAAAAATTGAATGCTGAATACTAATACTGCAATTATGAATACACACACTATTGAAAACCCAAACTGAAAAATGCTTGAACAATAAGCTTATTTGCACACTCCTACTCTAACTTCTGAAAACAATTGCAGGATCAAGCGATTGAATAATGCCAATACAACCAATCAAGTAGTTGCTGAAGTAATTTGACACTTTGATCATGCTTGAGCAAAGTGCAAACTAGGAAATGTAATGGCAAAGGCAACTCACAATGCATTTTTTTTCCATAATAAAAACATGGCTGAAAATTCAACCTGAAAAGACCCTCCATGTAGTCAACTATGAGATCATAAAGAGATAATTTGTTTGTTGATCCTCAAAATCAAAGGGCAATAAAATGTCTTTTTGTTTCTACTGAAATGAAGCTTCAACAAAAAGACCTTAATTTGGAAAAAAATGGGGTATTTCCTGATCTTTTAAAACCTAAACTCTTTTTCAATATCCTTTCCAAACTTATCTATAAAATGGATTTTATCTTCCAAGTTACATTTACATGATTTTAAATATATAAACAAAAATGTAGAATTTTTTTCATTTATTTGATCATCATCAAACATATTCCAATATTATTTAAAACCTTTAATAGAAATAGGATCTACCACATACCCTGTCATCTTCATTTAATGAGACAACTTGATCAACACTTTAAGATCTGAATTCTTTGAACAATGGAGCCGCCATGAATGTTCTGGAATTTGAATTCTTGAAAATGGAGTCGCCCAATGAATGATAAACAACCTTTCTATGCTTGATTACTGTTAACCATCAGTAACCAGATCTGAACTTTGTGAATCTTCTTTGGGGAAAATGAAAATTTTCAGTCCCCGACAACGACGCCAGAATGTTATTTGTCTATAGACTCCCTTGGCTATGAAAGGAAGGGCCAAAGGTAACTATTTCAAACCAACTTGCAGAATGGAAGCTATCCCTTCTAGTCCAAAGAGGGATCTCTCTTGCAAATCAAATTACATATGTTATCTATTACTTTTTTATGCCTTGCCATGGGTTACAAGATGTAATGGTTCATGTCTTAGTGTTGAAACATGTTTGGAAGATCTTCACTTTGCAACAATAGTTACTTGACTACAGTTGGTTGCATGTACAATTAATGTATGTGGCGATATGTTCTCACAGTGAACAATATTCATTTGCCTCGCATTATGGTAAAAAATGCATACAATATCACACAGCCACAAATACTGTACACGGTGAGAACATGTCATGATATACACTGTAATTCACCACTCGCACAAATATTCTTTCTCTGTACCGAGAGACCTGCACCCAATGATTCAATATTTGCATGAATATTTGATGAGGTAAAATATAAATAACGAGAGTCATTGGATTTACCACTAGTCATCAGTTGCATTCTGTCAAAATGAAAAGGAAACATACGGACAAAACTTTCATAAGATATATATATATATATATATATATATATATATATATATATAGGATTTTGGAGCTCTACGGAGGCGCAAACACGAAGGTTGAAGGACAATGGTGCAGAAGAACATGAAGGATGTTTTTTAATTCTTACTTTCTTCCTGTTCTCCGAGGGAGTCTTTCGACATACTATAAGATAGGCATCTCACCGTAGACATTAGTGAAAATAGTAGACACTAGCATCCGAGGATTTTTCTTTGTAGAGTAGACACTAGTGAAAATATATGCTCTAAATTAAATTACAACTATATAAGATGTCCTCTTGCATGACCGCGAGGTTCAACTTTAACTCAGTCCTCTTCACCAAGCTACACATTTGAGGTCCATAAGACAAGACAATATATTGGGTTTAATGTCAGCCACAACCATTTCCTTTTCACGTATACACATGATGTTGCAGGAAAACAAAAAATTGCCATGGAAAAAATAAATATTCACTGTTGAAATAGCTTAATGATCCCAATGATCACGAGTTTACAATCAAATTTGTATAAATATTATGAAAATTGGGAAAGTGAATGTTTTACATGCTTACCTATGACTTATGTTGCTCCTCTTAGCTAAGGTTCTCGTATTCTGAGGGTCCATTTCCCTAATTCTTTGACATGGATCCTAGGGATTCAAGAATTCCCTTGATTTCTTAGAGGTAAGAACACTACTTGTACACTTGTCTTTTTCTATATTTGAACTTTTCGAGATAGCTATTCATGACTCAAATGACCATTGATATGGCCATGACCTTGTTTGGTCCTTTTATTCTCGCTTTTGAATCATGAACTAGAGGTTTCCATACCTAATCTAAGTTCCTATATAAATGATACAAAAGGCCCATTAGATTTTAATGATTGATGTATGCTCTAGTTTCAATTCCATGGCCAATCATGAGGATATTACACCTAGGATTATATGGAAGTAGAGGAACACATGCATCATCAAATCACTAAATACATATAGTAAAGGTCTAATAATCACTATTTGGACCCCAAGGTTGATTCCCCAAATGTGATATACGTTTGTAGCTTCTATATGTTGGTTCCACCTTATTTAATATATGCATGTATTGCACCCAACCTATTCCTCAGGAGGAAACCAACAATACACTAACTTATAGGCAGACATAATTTATCAAAATTTATGGAGTATTCAGTTAAATCGAAATGGGTGTCGCTATATATTCCACTAGTATTATGGTTTCCTTATTTGTATGATTCCCCTTAACTACTAATATATCCAAAAGCATTTACTAAAATCATTAATTCATCAAGAAAATTTTAATCTAACTTTTCAATTTAGTTGTAAAACAAGATTTGAATATATTAAATATATAACATAATATCATATATGTATTTATACATATTTATATATACATTGGGGGTGCGTTGTAGCTCTGCTACTCTGAAAAAAGATTTGGGGTTTGGAGATTGGCGAATGTTTAATTTTTCGGTTTTTAATTTCTTACACCATGAGTCCAGAAAGCACAAATATGACGTATGAGGATACTGTCAACTATGAAGAAGAGCCCATGAGCGGGTCAATCTTCTGCTCGGATAGCAACATACGAAGTACTTATAGTACTTCGACTCATGAGAACAATGAACCATGCAATCTAATGGCGATGGATCAGAAAGGGGAACAGGACACGCCAACCTCTCCCACGCGCAATGTTCTGAACAACAACAGAGTCAATAAAGAGCCTATATACGAGGCAGAGCAGTCGAAAGAAGCCAGGAACATTAAGGAATCATGCCAAAAAAGGTGATCTGAAACTATCAGTGGGTAGAGATATACAGATGATGGACATTCCACATTACCTGAGCTTCGCATTGGTAGGAACGTTCTGCGGGAAGGAGTTGGGTAAAACAACGCTAACATGGTGGATGGAAACTAATTGGCAAACTATAATAGGATACATACTGAAATTCCACATACTTCTGAGGGGATGGTTCCTGTTCAAGGTAAAGGAGGAGAAAGACGACACCAAATTGTTGGACCAGAGGTGGAATTGGGGCCCTTTCGGATTGATTATGAGAAAATGACATATAAATTTCAACACAAGGAAGGAACCTCACAATGTACAACAAATATGTGTAATCCTTCCAGGTCTGCCAATGATGTTTTGTCAAAAACACATTCTAGAAGCAATTGGAAAGAAACTAGGTAATTTTCTTATGCTAGAAGAAGAATGGTAGGAAAAGGTAGACAGAAGATGTGCCTGAATTCTGGTAGAGATGGATAGTAGAGAAGGTTTGTTTGAAGAAATATTAATATCAAATTATGGAAGTATATGGAAACAACGTTTGGACTACCGGAAGCTATCGTTTAGGTTCTATAAATGCATAAAGGTGGGACGTTTACAGAAAGTATGTGAGATGTACAATAAAAGAAACCATATCATAAAAAAGTCCGGGTCATAAAATCTATTGCAAACCAACAGATACCTAGCTCAGATGTACATGCAACAGAGCCAGGAAAAATTGCGAAAGGAAAGGAAGAGGATGTCGGGTGCACAGAAAAGGTGACGGACCATAAATTAAAAGGCATATAAGAAGATAAGGACAAAGAGGACGGGTGTCAGCTCAAGGTGGAAGAAAAAAGCACGATAGGCCTCAAACCCGACCCAAGAGCCCCTAGGGGAAAAGAAGGTAATTCAACTCAAAATCTTGACTTTTATGATTTTTGTTCATTTAAAAATCCATCACATAAGGAAACTGGGATAATTGACACTGGAAGAAAAACAAAATATAGTCACACACAATCGTCTGAATAGTATTTTGAAAACATAGAAAGGAAAAGAGATATTAATACAGGACTATGGTCTAAGATCCAAAACAAAAACAGAAATTGAACAAGTCTCATCAGGAGGGCTAGCTCCTAGCCAAAACCAAAAGGTTCAAGCAGGACAAAAATCCTTTCTAACCATGGTGCAAGAAAAAGCGGCCCAAGATATTAAATAAGGGAAACAATTAACCATAGGAAGGGCTCTTAGAGTGAAAAAATACTTGTCCAAGGGATCCTAATGATAGCCTTGTCTTTTAACA
Source organism: Pseudotsuga menziesii (assembly GCA_001517045.1). Lineage (NCBI taxonomy): Eukaryota > Viridiplantae > Streptophyta > Pinopsida > Pinales > Pinaceae > Pseudotsuga > Pseudotsuga menziesii. Next base: position 29,310 of record LPNX010351259.1, read on the forward strand.
TGAGGAGGATAGGGGGGGCTCCAAATTAATAGCCCTCAAATGATTGATCAACATTTTAAAGCCAATGGTTGTGTTACTACAAGAAACAATGATGGAGGGGAAGAGAGCGAAGGAAATTTTGAACCCTTTCATTGTGGTCACACTTAGTTCATGTTTTATGTTCTGGCTTGAATTCCCATCAATATATCATTGGGATTATTTTTCTTTCAATCAACATCCTTTGCAATGCTAATCAATGGAGGCCCTTTTCATTTAATCATACCAACAAGAGGACTAAGGCAGTGTTTCCCCCTCTCTCCATTTTTGTTCCTCCTTGTAGCAAAAGCCTTAAGCATAATTACTCACAAATCCAAAGAGGAAGGAAAGATTAAAGGGGCCAGGATCTCAAGTACAGTGGATCAAACTCATATTATGTTCGTAGATGATGTCCTACTAATGGGATAAGTTTCATATCAGAATGTCCAAGCCCTAATAAACATTCTAGTTAAATATTGGAAAGTAACATGAATGGTTATAAACATTGAAAAATCAAGGATGGCTTACAAAAATATCTAAGACAAACTATTGACTAGTGTAAGGGAGATGGTCCCTTATCCTACAACTCCAATAGCAGAAGGGTTTAAGTATCTGGGCTTCTTGCTTAAACAAAATTCCTATGCCTATCAATATTGAAATTTCAATGTGGGGAAAACCTCTTTCTATATAGAGGAGGAATACTGATCATGCTCAAATAAATTCTACAAAGCATACCGGTATATTGGGCATCAATAACATATATTCCAAAAGGCATACTCACAAAAATAAGGAAAAAAAGCTTATCCTTCCTTTGGACAACAAACAAACAAATAGATGGTATCCCGCTAGTCAAATCGAATATCTTAACCCTTCCCAAATCAAAGGGAGGTTGGGGTATTAAGAATCCCAAACTATTCTGTAAATATTTGGTTGAAAGTCCCTATGGATGCTAGATGAGAACCCAAATTTGTTGTGGGGAAGAACAATATGCTCAAAATACTACCCACAGTCCTCTATATTAGAATGGTTCCAACAACCGAACAAAACACATAAAAATGGTTCTATAGGATGGAAGGCTTTTGTCCAGGGCCTTTCCTTTGATAGGAAACTGGGTGCCATGGAGGATAGGTGATGGGATCAGAGGGAATATAGGTGGACACCCATGGGTAGGATCAGGTGAGGACTATCATTTATCAGACCAATTAGTTATGCAGTTAAAATCCAAAAGAGTCACAACACTAGCAGATGCTCAAACACAACAGCTCCAGTCAAGAGGAAGAATTAGGTGGAAAATGGCACAAGAACTGGACTTAGTGGGAACATCAGCGGTGGAATGGAACCACTATGTCACAATATTAGTGAGATGTTACATTCACTTGAAGGACAATCCATACATACGAATCTGGATAAAGAATGGAAAGGGTGGGAGCTTCTCTGCGAAACTAGGATATGAGGAATCAACAAGGAATGAGAGCGAGGTCGGGCATCAATGGTGGTGGATGAAAATATGGAAGATTCCAGTACCAGTAAAAACAATTCTTACACTATGGTTAGCCCTAAACAACAAACTTTTAACATGGGAAAACCTGACAAGAGAGGATTCCAAGGGCCGAGAATTTGTGTGCTGTGTAAAAATGCAACTGAGACAACTACGCATTTATTCTGTAATTATTCTTATCCAGGTCACGTGTGGGAAAGAACCACCAGAAGATTAAACCAAGCAACGATACCCAGACTTGAATACACATTGGAATGAAGCATCGAGCAATGGTGGAACAATGAAGGGGTACGTAATTTTGAAGCATTCCATGCACTCTTTGTTTTTTTCCAAATGGGAAGTAAGAAGCAGGGCAATTTTTCAAAATAATTGGACTCCACCAGAAATAACAGAGATCGTCCTCATGCAAAAAGTGATGGAGCACCGAAACATGCCCAAATCAACTACGCCAAGAAAAATAACACCACTATAGATAAATAAAACAATGCCATGGGCGTACTTCGATGGAGCTATCCAAGGAAATCCAATGGTAGGGGGAGCAGGATGAGTGGTGTATTTAACTGAAAACAAGAAGATAGAAATAAAATTTGCTCTTGACGGAGCTTCAAACAACAAAGTAGAACTCACAACACTATGGGTAGTACTCAGGGTAGCCATAAACAAAAAATTAAAGAATTTACAACTATTTAGAGACTCCAAAATGGTAATATGGGCCAATGGGAGAATCCAGATAAATGCTCCACATCTCCATCACCTTTTGTTAACCATTAAGGAACAAATAACTTTTTTTGAAGTGCTTATTTTTTTATAACTAGAACAGTTATGATATTTATAAAAAGAATGAGGGTCGGGTTTTAACCGAATCAGCCATTATTACAATCAATCTTCAGTCTCTTAAAAGACCTCTTTAACAACCCCAATCAGATTTCCTCCAGTCTAAGGAATGGGAGCCCAATGGAATTCTTCTTCATTTATCCTCAGGGTTCCTTGAGGCTGTAAGCAGCCCGCATTTTCCTAGACATCGACTTTCTTGTTCGACCCACGCAAAATATGAAACATTAGATGCGTATAGAAATCGTGCATCACAGATCTTAGCCTTTGTAAGACTTTCTTGAGCAACGAATCATTGAACATGGAATTTGAGGATAGAGTATTTATCAAGATTTCCAAATCTTTGAAGACTTGAATGTCTTTGATCCCTTTCCCCGAGCTATCTGACAAGATTTAAATAGAGCTAGTATTTATGCATGAGTATTGGTTTTATGACCAAGTCCCCAACTGAAGCTATCAACTCTTTTTCCATTCGCAGAGTAAATCACCCCGCCAGCTCCTGCCCTCCCTGGGTTGCCTTTGGAGGAACCGTCAAAGAAGATCAAATATTTCCCCTATGTCCTCCACCAAATCTGAAAATTTGAATCCGGATCTCTTAGTCGCCAACTTGGAGTTATGCTCAGTTGACCCGGATCCTTTTTCCTATCTGTTAAGGTGTAAGTGCCAAGCCATTTTTTTTTCTTCCGGGAGAAATGTATGTCCCTTCTTATAGGATTGGACTCCAACTGTTTCAATGAGGAAGGCTTTGGCTTTTGCAACCACCTTAAGCGATTGTTGCTTAACATTGTTGAAGATATTATCATTTCAACCAGATGCTCCGACACACATATTTGGGGATAGCTACCCAAATTCCGCTCCACGCAGACTTACCTTGAATTGGGTGAGGGTATCTCGTTTTCCAAGTGGAAAATAACACTATGATCGAGGTATTCGCTGGAGCTGGGACATTGAGGCCAAGAAGACTGAGGGACCACACTTCCCTGGAGAAACTACAATCCACGAACACGTGGTCATTGGTTTCCAATTCTATGAAACATAATATGCATCTGTGGGGTCCAATAATTCCACGTTTTGCTAGATTTTCTCCTGTTAATGCCTTCCTGTTCATCAATATCCAAAAGAAAAAATTAACTTTTGGTAGGTTGTCGTGATCCCAAACTTGTTTTCATAGTTATGTTGGGAGACCTGTTGCATGCTTCTTATGCTGAGATGAGAACCCTTGCGCTGCTGTGTACGAGCCCGTTTTTCCCCATCCCCATCGGTCTTTCACTTGCAGGTGGACAAGAGCCATATCATAAAGCGCGTTTAGGAACTGCAATTTTTTATTTTCAAGGTGCTTTGGCATACGTGGAAGAGCCAAGTCATGCCAGCACCCGTTTTCTTCCCAGCCCGAGATGTCAGCCAATCCATGCAGTTTAAGCCAGTCTCTGATTTTGTTGATCCCATCTGCGGTGTCTAATGGTGGCTTCCCCATTATTCTATCCTTCCACAACAACGTCTCATTGCCTCTGCCAGGAATTATGAAGATACTTTTTTGGAAGAAATCGTACCCTCTTTTACATTGATTCCACGTAACAGATCCCTTTTGAAAATTGACTTCTTGGAGATTGCACAGGGGTTCTCCTTTCATTTATTTCAATCTCAGAATTCTACTAACATGATGTTTACTGTTTGTCTGTAATTTCCACAGAATTTTTCCTCCAAGTGATAGGTTTGCTAATCCTAGATCTGTAATCCTCCTTTAGCCAGAGGTAGCTTGACAATGTCCCACTTAACTAGGTGGAATTTCATAAGAAGTCCCAGATTAGCTTAGAGATTTGTTCCATTATCAATTTCGGAGCTAGAAGAAAGGAAGCTTGGTAAATTGGCAGAACGAAGAGCACTGCTTTCACTGACGTGAGCTTGCCAGCTTTGGTAATCCATTGGACTCCCCAAGCCCTGATTTTTATCTCAGCTTGCTCAGCACATCGTCCCACAAGGAGGCTTTGTTAGACCCCAAGGTAAGGGGAAACCCAAGATACTTAATTTTTTCCCAACTGGCATAGCCCGAGAAGCCCATATAGTTTTCAATTCATTAAATGTCTTTCTGATCTGTGTTCCAACCATACACAATGTTCTTTCTTTTATTAATGAGAGCTCTAGTTATACTGGAGAAGTCTTGGAGGATCCCACTGAAGGCTTTGGCTATCTTTATTGAAGCTTCCCCCGGGAGCAAAGAGTCATATGCAAAGAGTGCATGATTAATAGGCTCTATGCCTTTTACTATCCTTATTCCTGGAATTGTCCCGACCTTCTTCTCTGCAGCTAGCTTTCTGCTCAAAGCATCCACCATTAATATGTACAAAAATGGAGAGAGGGGGCAGCCTTTCCCAATTCCCCTCGCGGCCTGGAAATAATTGGTTGGTCTACCATTTACCAATGGAGCTATCCATGGTTTTGTAATGCATGCTTTGATGAAAAATTAGAGTTGAAACCGAAAGAGAGGATAACTATGAAAATGAATGAGTGTTTTACTCGGTCAAATGCATTCGCCATGTCAAGCTTAATTATCATTCCTTGCTCCTTCTGGTGGTAGCTTGAGTGAACGGCTTCTTGAACCTGTATCACATTGTTTATGATGTGCCTCCCTTTGACGAAGCCTCCATGGCCGGGAGAGATGAGTTTCCCGAGAAGAGGTTTGATTTTGTTTACCAGTAATTTAGCCAGTATTTTATAGGATGAGTTGCAAAGGGAGATTGGCCAAAATATTTCAAAGGTGCTCGGGTTCACTTCTTTTGGGATCAGAGCAAGAAAGGTGGAGTTAGTGCTCCCACCCACCTTGTCTTTCTGATGAAAATATTTTTCCATTCTCAGTAAATCCGATTTGATGATATCCCAGCACTGTCGATAAAAGTGGATTGAAAAGCCATCTGGCCCTGGGGCCTTGTCAGGTTCCATAGCCCATACTATATTGCAGATTTCTTCCTCTGTAAATTTATTTGAGAGATCTGAATTATCGTCATTGCTAATGAGGAGAGGAATGTGGGTAAGAAAATATGCGGAGGCACCCTCATTTCCTTCTCTATTATCTTTCAACAGAGTTTGATAATGAGTTTGAGCTGCGAGCTTGATTTGATCATGACCTTTGTGAAGGATCCTGTATGAAGTGGTGATTTCAGAGATATGGTTTTGGACATTCTGGCTCTACACTGTCTGTGAAATTAGGATGTTACTTATGATCTCTCTCTTTTAGCCACAGACTTCGAGATTTCAACCTCAAGAACTCTTCTTCTTACAGAAAAGAGAGATAAGATTTTGCTTGGGTTGCCTGCTCATTTTCCAAATCTGCTATGGTAATGTCTTTTCTTTCAAGGTCTACTTGAAATTTTTTGAGAATATGGATAGTTTCCTTTCTATGGCTAGTTGGAGTCTTGTTGGGCTTCTTAATCCAATGCTTCAAAGTTGCCTTCGTGGCCTTTAATTTCTGCTCCCACCCAAACGAGGGGGACCCTCTCACTGAAATAGACCAAGCTGAGATTACTTTTTCCTTGAACCCTTCCTTTTTTATCCATAGAGGGTTGAATCTGAAGGGTATGGGCCCCAGGTTCTCTTCTTCTTCCAGCTGAAGCAGGATGGGTTTGTGATCTAAAGTTAGCTTTGGGAGAGTTTTGAGGAGATCACCCTCTTTTCAAGTAATGGACTTTGAACCAGGAAACGGTCTAGACAGAAAGCTATGTGATCTATCCCAACCCTATTTGTCCAAGTAAACATACCTCGTTTTGACTTGATATCTATTAGATCCCACTACTGCATGATATCCTCAACCAGGGGGAGCATTTGATCCTTGTCGTTGTTCCCTCCCCTCTTTTCTTTAGGATAAAAAATCAGATTTAGATCTCCCTCAATTATTATATTCCTGGGGGAATAGATTTCTATGAATTCTGTCAGAGTTAGCCAACAATCCTTCTTTTCTATTTGAAGGACAGGGACATACAAATTGAATAGAGAAAGGGTGAGTGATCCGAAAACAAGATCTTTGCTACTCTATGACGTTAACATGAATTGCATAAAGAGCATGAACGAAGCTCACAAATCCATAAGAAGAGAACTAAACAACATAGACAATACACACATAAAAACAACAAGTTGATAACGGAGTTCGTCCAAGATGGACTACGTCTCCGGGGCCTGCTTCTCAATAGGAGGGCCGATCTATAATCTCAGCATAAGTAAAAATACATGGCAATGATACAATGATACCTTGGCGACAATGGCCAGGAAGAGAACCGCTTCCCAAAGCACAACAAGACTGCTTCCAGCAACTCCGAAGCCTGAAGACGGTGTAAAACGAGTATAAACACTCGTACCTTCCTCATGCAGAGCTACGCAATCTCCCTTCTCTCCTTTAGATACAAAGTCTCCACTCCAAAGCATGAATGGGAAATGGCAAATGAATGGGTTTATATAGCTTATATGGACTCCTCCCACATGATCCTCATGGTTTCTCAAGTTTCAACAATGTTGCCTAAATAGGCATATGGTTACAACTCTCCAAATTGGTTTTTATGTAGTTGGTTTGTTTTTTTTTTAATAAATAAAAACAAACATATTTAAAATACCCTTTTAAATAGGCATTCCCTTTTGGTTGGTTTTTAATATGGTTACAACCATATAAGAACCATACAAACCCACTTTTAACCTTAGTCAAAGTTCGTTATGGCATATGCCATATGTGGTGGCGCATACATTACGTGGCATTTTATCCATTTGTAAAACCCACTTTTGTAGCCTTAACCTAAAGTTTTTTAATGCACATGTTTTTAAATAGTGGGCAAGTCCCACGTGGTGGCCATAACTAATTCGAACCCCTTTAAAAGTCATAACCAAAATTTGTTATGCCACATGTGGTGGCGCTCCACAAACCCAATTTAAGCCCTTAACATGTGGTGAATACTTTTGCATAATCAACCAACCGGGAGTTGCCACGTGTCTCCATTTCATTGGTCCATGTCAATGCCTTGTTAGGTGCCAACTTGATGCCACCTCACCACTTATCATCCATGTGGCATGCATTAACCAACCGGGAGTTGCTACATGTCTTAGCCTCATTGGTCCATGTCAATAGCTCGTCATCTTGTATGGATGCCACATGTCACCCTGCCAGTGGTGCCACGTGGCACCCCCATTTTGCCTGTTTCATCAATACAACAAAGCGCAATAACTTTCTCATACGGAGTCCGTTTGAGGTGAAACAAACGCCGTTGGAATCGTCTCGACGAGCCCTTCGATCTGGTGCTGGTTTTGCTGAGATTGGAGGACTTCAAAAATTTTGCCTTCTTGGATCCTCCTGGATCAGTGAGCTTACTTGTTTTATGACGAATCTTAGTGTAGATCTAGTGCTGGGTTTCAAGGAAGATTTTAAGAGTAAACTCCTCGTGTGCCCACAACGTTGCCTTCCCTACATTTTTCTTCCACTTTGTACTACTGATCTGAGAGGGATTCCCCTTCAATCTTGGTCTCTTGGAGCATGAGGATCTTAGGGGTTTCAGTTTTCAGAAGGTATTTTACTGCTTCAGATTTCAAAGGGTTCCCCAGTCCTCTACAATTCCAAGAGACCAAGCGCATTGTTTACTGAGATTGGGGTGTGTTGAACCTCCCCTGGGAGGTCTTGTTCTGGTGTTTCTCCCCATTTTCATTTCTATTGTAGCTTGGCTACCCTGCATTTTTTGCCTCTCTTCTTCTTCCTCTCGGGCTTCCCTGCGGGATCTCCTCTCGAATTTTTTAGAAGGCCTCTCAAAGGACTCAACCTCCAATGACCCTAAGGATTCCAGAGGTTTTTTCCTTGCTACCTCAACGTAGGAAGGCGAGGAGAATATCCCTGTTGGAGATCCTGGGTGGGGTGCATCTGTCACTTCCTTCTCACCTGTTTGGGGAGGGGGATGCTGCTCGATCTCCTCCGTGACCGTTTATGTGTTGTCTTCTGTTACCCTTAGTGTTTCAAAGGGATTTTCCTCTGCTTTTGTTCTTGGCTGATCTTTGTCTACCTTCTCTTGTTCCTGCCTTACTTCTGGCACATCAGATCCCACTGACATTTCTTTCCCTTTTTTCCTTTTATTTGTCCTTACCGAGGCATATTTTTGTGCCTGGGTCCATTGATATTTGTTTTTTCTCATCCTTCTTCTTGTAGTGTCTCGCAAAGTGTCCGTGGTTATGGCAATACTTGCATTTGAAGGGGAGTTGTTCGTAATCCAGCTCTTGGATGTGTGACCAGTCTAAGATCGTTAATTTGATTGCTTCTGGTAGCCCTAATTCCAGATCCACCTCAACACAGATTCTCACATAGGAGTACTGGTCCTTCCTCTCTGCGCGGTCTATGTATTTCCTGAGGGTGTTTCCAATGGTTTCCAGAGTCTTCGAGTTCTAGCAGTGCAGTGGTAAATGGGGAAGGCACACCCACACCGGGACAACCGACGATGCATCTTGCATTGGATCGAAGTCTGGGGTCCATTTATTCAAATATAAACCCTGGGGGCCGATGAAGTAGGGTCCGTTCCTGAATATGACGATTCTGTCCTCTTCTTCGAACAAGAATATGAAGAAACCTTTGCCTACGGAGTAGCTTCTGATGCCTGCTTTTACTAACGATCCCCAATTCCTCTGCACCCATGCATCTACTGCCTTGAGATAGGACCACAAGCCTGTGAATTGTCCAATGAGACCCTGATCTGCTAGATTCAGAGCCGGTCTGCACGTTTCTTTAGTTGGAAGGGCCACCGTAGGGATGCTACCCATCTTTTTCATGAATTTGTGTTGTTTTTTCATTTAGTTTGCATTTACTGCATCTTTCTATGAGTTTTTGGAAGGCCACTAGCTCTGGTGGACGAGACGTGGAGCCATTAGGGCCCCCATCTGTGCCCATGGAGCCAGGGACTAGGGCCGACTCGCTGCAGGGTTCGATCATCCCAAGGAGGCGCACGTGAGCTCAGCCAAAGCTTCCAGGTATTTGAAGTGCTTACTTTAACACACATTTACAGGGAGTTAAATACGGAAGTTGATAAGCTATATAAGTTGGCCTTCACTCTACCATCGGGACTAATGGAGGTAGAAGAAAAGAACAACAAACAAACGAAGAACCATTTTCTAATTATGTAAAGTACAAAGTTTAGGGTTTACATGCAAGCCTCTATTGTCATGGTAAGTTCTCAAGGTAAATATCTAGTCTGATTGGGATGTCAAATGCAAGCCAATTGTGGACCTCCCAAGTCTCAAGGAAATATATAGACCTGCATTGATTCCTTTTCATTGTGAGATGGAGATATATCCCATTTGGTTGATCCCTAATTGCCTATTCAAACCTTTTATGAAAACAACAGTATATCCAAATATGGATTTGAGGTGGCACCCATAAGGACATAGATGTAGGAAACTATTACACTTTGGCTCTTGTTTTTCACGAGGAAGCATTTGATGGGGAAAAAAAAGTGCAGTGAATGGAGAAATGTTTGATGGAGAATTATGGGTTTGCAGAGAAAAATACAGAGTTATGGGATCTTTCATGACTATCTGCTAAAAAGGAAAGAAGTGATTTGATGGAAACATGATATTTGGTGACACTAAGAGATAATAAATTGTGGGTTGAATGGATTTGGGCACCCAATTGTCTCTTCCAGTGTTGTAAGATACAAGGGATTTTTATATTTTCTCACCATGAAATTCTCAAGGTCTTGCAATTGAAAAATATGGGTGTCAGACAATGTCAGATTGCCTTGAATAATATAAAACATATGGAATGGTATTTTACACTAGGGTTGCGAATTATGTCTAGTTATGTGTTGAAAATCATTTTATGTTTTCCAAACTGTAATTCTTAATGCAGATTTGTATGTGATCCCAAAATTTATTCATTCATTATTAGCTATTGGTGATGGCATATTTTCCCTATGGTTTTACTCAAATTTCGAGCAGTAGCACTCATTGGATGTAGAATTTAGTTCCACTTCCAACAAGTACCCCTATTGTATACTGTTGATGGACCCATCCCCATGATAAATGAGAAATACATTTAAAAATGTGTTATTTTTCAGGTCCATCAAAAGTATGGCTTGTGGGTACTCGTTGGATGCGGAATCGAATTTTGCATTGAATGAGTGCTCCCGCTTGAAATTTGAGTAAAACCACAGGGAGATAAGTTGAAAATACAAAAACAAAAAGTAGTTTTTATGAAAAATATGTCAATTCAACCATCATGGTTGACTCATTTTCTTCAAATTATATTGCTTTTTAATTCCAAGGCATCAATGGTTCATTTTCTTATAAGACCCATTTTAGACCCCAAATTTCCTCTAATGCATTTATATTCTTCAGCTGCCTTCTACCACATATTATAAGAGCCAAAATCATTTTTTATTCTTTATAGAGAACCAATGTGTGAATATTGTTATTGATCACTACCACTGGCCAAACTAAAGTGTTGGTGTTTTGGAGGGAATATGGGTTAACTCCATCCATGGTTATGCTCAATTAAAGGCCTTATACTTCATCCTTGAATTTATTTAGCTATTTATCCTCTATATGCTTCATGGCTATTGAATCTGTTCGGATTTGCATAACTCTTGGTGCACTTCCATGTGAGGCATACCACCCATACAAAATGCTAATTCATTGCAACTAAAGAGCCTTTGAGTCCTTGGGACTATAGGCATGCACCTTAACATTTTATGAGGAAAAAGATGAGCTTTACCCTTGTTCTTTTTTTTTTCTTTTCCTTTTTTGGTGCTTGTTATGCTCACATTATGGACATATCTATTTGCCTGCATATTTGTATATATAGGATACAATCATTTGGACATGCATTATGTGAGATGTACTTAACACCCAACCTTTAAAACATTTTTTTTCCTCTTTGCAATTGTCGGGTAACACATTATTACTTTGAAGTACCTTATCTTTTCATTAACCTACAATTAGTGGGCAATATAAATGTGCACTGCCATCAAACATTTTAAAAATCAACCATTTTCAATGTTGATTGTGTGACAAGAATCCTCAAATTATAGGGAAATTAATGGTTAGTTACCTCAAAAGTGACGAGAAGCACGAGCCTAGCATACCATACACTGTTTTCAAGTCGTGCATTAGCATTATTGTCCCTAGTTGAGTACACTTTGATCGACCATGGTCAAAGAGAGGGGCGATGGATGCACATTTTAGTCTTTTGAAGAAGGTATCGACGATATGAGTATCATCCCCCAGATCATCTTGTTGGAATGCATCTAACAACATTCCCCCCATGGAAATTGTATCCTATAAGAAAGCATCCATACCAACCTCTATTCCATTGACTTCATTTCCAAGATGTCAAGAATCAGTGTTACTATAAACATTTTTAATTTGTGATGAATGGTGTAATGGGAATTGAATAGGTGTCGATTCAACCATGCTCGGCATGCCTCCTCTTTGATATGTGCTTATTTTATAGCCTTCTTTTGATTTGACATCATAGTGGGGCGCAACAATAGATGGTATACCGGTCACTTGTTAAAAAAAATTAATTTCCTAAATATTGAATAATACATCGATGATATTAGTAAACACAATTCAATTATATTTTTCAAACATCATACCAAACAATTATTAGAATTAAAATTACCTTTTCTAGTAGTAAATGTGCAACCAACTTTACAAAACAAATGTCAAGTTGAGCAATACATTTATATTAACTCCATTGAAGAAAAAAATACAATTAATCACTGGTCTTTTTCTTATGTCCCAAGGGGATGTCTAAAGGTAGTCCCAAATGCAGGGCGTATTTGACGAGCGGTTGATGGTCTATGAAAGCAACTCTTCATGAAGAGACAAACTATGTATTTCATGCACACCAACAAATCAAGATGATTTCCTTTCCATAAAGAACTTATTGACTTTGGATTTTTCCTAAAATGAACAATTTGCATTAAATAATGAGCACCTACATCTATTTATGAACACTGCAATGTTCTCATGAGTACATGGATGATCATCGATATATAACAAGTTCTTCTTGTTATAGTTCCCATATGCATAACCATTCATGCGCATACAATAGATGGAAATGTTATATTTTTATTTAACAACATTCAAGTAATTAGATCGACAATAAAGAGGACCATAAAATAACATAAGTGCTACTAACTGTTTGGAAGGATTTAATACATGTGAAAGGATAAACAACCCAATCTTTATATCATCTATTTTAGACTTGGAAATCGTATAATTTTTACCATAAAATGAAAATTTCTTTCCAACATCGGGCACAAGTAGAGAAGATGACCAAGAACAATACAAAGCGCATTTGTATAGGTTTGGTATTTACTTTGCAAATGGATAGGAAGAGTGAATTCCGATGCTACTGTCTTTTAACTCTTTGGATCGCCTAGTATAGATTTTTTGGGTAGTTTTGATATTATACTTTGGATCGCTAGAACTCTTGTTTGACTCAACGAAAGAAGGGTTGGTCAATTTAGGATGAAAAATAGTTGTTTTGGCTTGCAACTTTTCAAAAAAAGAGCATATAGAAGTATTCCTACATTTATTTTCTATATTACCTATTGGATCTTTGATTGCAATGGGAGGTATTAGATTGTCAGCATTCAATAGTTGAGCATTAATATAATGGGTTGGTGTGACATGTTTATGGTTCTCCTTCAACCCTTGACATTTTGAATAAATGCATACTACTATGGTGTCATAAAAGAGATTTAGTTCATGATGAACTACCATCAACTCACGATCAAGGCTAGAAGATGGCATGTTATGTCAATTAGTGGGGTGAAGTTGACTCTCATTTTTGTATATTAGTTTCCTGCGACATATTGCTCTTAACAAGAGCTTGCGACATTTTTCGACGGGTGGAATATCTTATGCATCTGACCTCAATCTCGGATCGGGTTCCTACAAAATTCATTACATAATTATTCATGTGCACGTGTATAATAGCATAAATTCAATTAGATGATCAAAATATAATTAAAGTATGACTTTATTGTTAACGTAAGGGGGAACTTGAACTTTGAATGATATGGTATGAGCTAGAATTTGAAGATTTCACCATTTGAAATTATAATGTTTTCTACCTACATTTGGGCTAAACCGACAATCAATATGTGTCTACACCCTTATAAGAAATTTTGTGAAGCATATAACAATCTAACTTTGAAAATACTTTTGAACCATTTTTTAAGTATAGGGTGCGAGCTTAAACATTATATGTATCATATTAAGCCATTTAATTCACCTTTATGTCATTTTGACATCTAATATAAATTCAGAGAGCCATTAGATAAATATGGTGTATTTGTTTCAACATATTGCAGTGGTACATTATGAACAATAAAGCGTATCAATGTGAAAATAATGGGCATCAATTAAAAACATACATAAAAACATGTGCCAAAGAAATAATACGCTAAGATATAATAGCAGAGGTTTGTACTTGTTCTTTTTATTTAGTATATGGCGGTGTGTTATTTTTTTTAGCAGATACCGGAGAAAATTTTATAAATATAAAAAATGTTGAGCACAACCATCCTTACACAGTCTGAATCCAAAATTTTGCATTGCTATAGAAGGGTAAACAAAGGCATTTAAGCTATAAACAGAAAGGAGAATGATTCTAGACTTCTTGCTGAAACAAGTTATGCCCATGGAGGGGTACTCTCTAGCAAATTGATTGTTCAACAATACACAAAAATACATATACAACCAGGAGATGATTCAACAATACCCAAAAATACCAATATAGCTGGGAAATAAAGACCTATCACTTCTGTGCTTCCTTCCCATGGGTTGGCTTGCCAACCGAGGGATATTCCATCTGACAATCTCCAATAGTTGGGGAGTCCTGGCAGTGGTTTCCTTGGTTCATACTAGTTAGCTTTTGAACGTCCTCCTTAAGATAGTTAACTTTCGCCATGAGCTCGTGCAGGTCCCTAGTGTTGTCTTCAATTCTTGAAGGGTGGCAATCGAGCTGGTTTGAGATGTATTTAGCTTCATTTGCAACATTCCTGCTATTGTTGACACTAGTGCCGACCATCTTAAAGATCCATCTCATTCCACTCTGCAAGTTTGTGAGCGAGGACTTGATTTCTTGGATGTCCTTGGAAGTAGCCATAGTTTCCTGCTCCTGTATATCCAAGTGAGGCCACTGAGGAAAATTAGAATTGCAAGAAGAAAATATACTTGATCTGAGCAAGGCTTGAATGAGGGTGGGCTGATCCTGTAATAACCACGACAAGGCAAAAACCTCTTCAGCGATCTGGTGGAACAATTCACTGTCAATCTGTGAGCCGAATAAACCAACAAAGAGAGTAATGAAATCTTCTTTCGGAGGGACGAGGAGGAGAGGGCACTTATCCATGTCGAAAGAGAGCATGAGGGAATTCATAATGGTAAATCCTGCTAAGCATGCGAGAAATTATCTTTGAATTTTGTTGTACCGGAGGACGAGATGCTTCTTTAAAGCCTTCACATGGACACAAGCGCCACCTTGCAGATCATGTCGCATCATAGGACACGTGCTCAAGCATTGAGGGAGGGATATGAGGGGGGTGGAGTGATGAAACCCCCTAGGAGAATGAAGGTTATGGAACATGCTTGTGGAGGATTTGGTCTCTAATTAAGACTATTCCCATCATTTCTTTACCCCTGTATTTGCCATTTTATTAGCTAGACTATTGTTCTACCTTAGGATGTGGAAATAGGTGACATCGACATTAGAGCTCATTCTGATAATGCGCTCATACAACCATTTACAGTTAGTTGCACCTGACTTGTGACCATTCCTCATTTTCTGAATGATCTTTTTAGAGTCTCCAAAGATGATGATCTTATTGATATTTTTTTTGACAAGGTCGATTCTGAGGAAAAGGGTGGGCCATTCGGATTCATTTTTTGTTTTTCGACCAATCCCCCAAGCATATGAAGCGAGTGTATTTCCTACAGGATCAAAGATAATCCCACCCGCACCTGCCTCCCCAGGGAGGTGTGTTATTTACAAAATGCATCGATGTGCTTTACCCATGTACATGCTACCTAAAATGGAAGTAAAAATAATATTTAAAAAAAACATTGCATGCATTTTTCCATCAATGAACATAAATATCCAGTAGGTAAATGAGCGAGAATTTTATTTTTGAAAAGTGAGTTGCAAAAAAAGTGTTTAGGAAAGAAAATCAACTCATTATCTCAATATTGTGCAAAAAGTTCAAGAGCGAGTTCTACAAAAAATATTAGCAAGGAAAACTTTGGAGTGACCAAAATTGTATTGGAGAGACAAATTGGTAAGGTATTGTGAGTCATATACAACTATGCATAGTTGAAATTCTATGTACTCAATTTAAAAAAAATATTAAACATTTCCTACTAATATTTACAATATTTTCTAAAAAAGGGTTTTTATTAATTACCTTTAACCTTGCAAACCCTTGTTTTCTTGTTGCTTCCCTTTTGTTTTAAGTGGTTGCAAATTGATCATTAGGGTTTGATCATCTCTTCTATTTCACAATGATAGTTTTTTTCTTTGTAGACATTGTATACTTGATGCCTTTTGTCTTTTAAATATGAAGCATGTATTGCAATAGGTCCACTCATTGCATCGGTTGTTGATACATGTATCTATTAGTTTTATTATTTAATTTCTACCGTTTTCGATGTGTAGTCTACAAATTAACACTGGTGCACTACAGTAAAAGGTGCACGACTTTAATGTTTTTTTTAAATGTTGTCGAAATTGTCCCTGTCATTTATTTTAAAACGTTGTCACTTTTTCAAAAAACATAAACATTGTTTTAATGTTTTTTTTTTAAATTCACAATATCGATGCATTTCATACAAATGATACAGACTTGTGCTTTAAAAATTAAATGCACCGCTAAAAATTAAGTCATTCTTTTTAATTTACCACTATACCAGTGCATATATATGGCTTTGAGAATTGGTTGTATAGCACGTATCTAGTACCATCGGTGTTGCCATTCTCACTAGTGATCGGAAGGATAGATTTTAAATTTTGATTTGATTCATTAAAAGTATATATTTTTAAAATGACAACAAGGTAACATAATTGTTTCAGCGTGAGAGGCGCCACATAAGGTGTAAAACCTTGCATTTTGGTTTTTATTGTATATAAATGTAAAAAATATTATTTCAAATTTTATAAGAGAATGAAGGTATTTGTTTAAATGGGTCCAAATATATATGAACTATTGGTTTGATGAAGAAGATAATAATTAGGAGAATTGCTTTTTGCAATGAGCAGTTTTGTGAAGGAGTAAACCTAAGTTGAGTGCCCCCAAACTAAATCTTCTTTACATATGCAATGATTTCAGTTTTATGAGAATTGAATATTGTTGTACATATTTATGATAGATATGGTGCTTGTGATTTCTAATTATTTTCATTTTAGAGTGTGTTTATTACATCAGATAAGTTATTACATTGGATAAGTGTAAGAATAATATTAAGATTTATTATCTTTGTGAAGTAATTCAAATAAATAGAAAATAATCTTGATAATAATTAAAATAAGTCTCTACTTACTTCAAGTGTTGTTTGAAGATGTTTTTTCAAATAATTTTAATTACAATTTTTTTAGTTAGAAAAGTATACAATTAAGATTAAATTATTGTACTTCTCATACCCACCATATACTTATTTTGACCTTAATTGTATTTAAAGGTGGAAAATACCTAAAATGCCTTGGAAGAAAATTATCCATATCTTTGAATGTCTTATTTAGTGATCTTCTCTTGTAAATTAAAAAGAACAATAGATTTGTACTGCAAATGGTTGAACCATCCTCTTTTGGTGTGGTACAATATTTTAGGAGGTCATGGGTTTAAATCCAAGTATATTCAACACCCTACCAATATAAAAATCATTTAGTTTGTGCATAAAATACACTTCTAGTCTAAAAATGTCACATTGAAACTACATAGTATGTCAATAACTACTCTAAGCTAAACATTGAATACCAAAGTTTTAAAAAAAATATCACCCAAATATTAAACTAGGATCACCAAATATGGCACACAAGGCTTCCTTTTGAAAAATCAAATCATATGTTAAGTGTTCCAAATATCACTTGTATTAAATGTAGTGTCATCCATTAATTTGTTAACATCATAAGAATAATTTAATTGTACATTTATAATTAAAATACTGTAAGTTCCTTGAAAAGTTGATTTGATAAAAGAACTTGTTTCAAATTAATTTTATGCAAGCCATTTCCTTTCTACTACATATTTAATTATGTGATTAATTGAAATATACTAATTTTAAAATGGAAAAGTGAGTCATTTTATTTTTAATGAAATGAAATTATTTTGGGTAAAGTTATTTTATTTGTTTCAAATTAATTTTATGCAAACCATTTCCTTTCTACTACATATTTAATTATGTGATTAATTGAAATATACTAATTTTAAAATGGAAAAGTGAGTCATTTTATTTTTAATGAAATGAAATTATTTTGGGTAAAGTTATTTTATTCTTTATAAGCATTGTGCATTATGATTTATGTTATTGAAAAAAAAGACAAAAAGCATAAACTTTTAATTTTGAATGTTTTGTCAAACATTTAGCCAATTAGGTTTTAATTTTAAAGATTAATTTGCAGACTTTAATGATTTAACACCGATGGTAAATCCTTCAAAGGAATAAGTACTGAACATTAACATTTTACACAGTAATTTTTTTTCATCCTTGATTAGGGAAAAACCTAGAGAGAAAATATTATTAAGAGCAACTGAAATTTATTACAAATTTACTCTTCCTTCATGAGAGAATCGAAAAGCAAACAGACCACACTCAGTAACATTGTTGTACATTTTCTTTTGCAACAGTACACCTCGAAAGTTGTGCAACAATACGCCCCCCTCACGCATGCCAAAAGTATGATGTCGTACAATCCAGTTCATAGTGAATTAAATGCCCAAAAAAACCTTGAAATGTGCCCAAAATGCTTGAACGTCACCCACACATGCTAGAAGTTAATGTTGTACAATATTGTTAATCCCTTCTTGAAATGTGTGTCAGTGTACCAACAATTAATGATTTACGATCTATGCATTTATTATTGTCAACCTTTCTTAGAAATCATGCCAAAATTATGTCCTAGCTTGTTGGAAATCGAGCCACTACTGAATCTTGGAAATTGTGCCCTCTCTCTCCTTACTCGAAACTGCTCTTCATCAACCAATTCTCTCTCTCTTTCTGCTGGTGTGTTTTTCTCTTTGTCCCTTCACTCTTTTGATACTTCATTTCCTAATAACTAACCCTAAATACCACATCAAAGGCTAGGATTAATTTATTAGATCAAAGGTTCACATTAAATGCACTTTTAATTAATAAAAGCAATAATTAATGCATAACTTATAACTGGACCCATAACGTATATGAAGTACAAACTTTTATTTATTTACATAAAGTCACTTTGTACATAAATAAATCACTAGAAACAAAACTTTGTCCCCCCAATGACTAACACACCCAAAAACATGAGGAAGGGCACCCAAAGTTAATTTTGAACACTCCCTCTTAACGAGGTCCTTCTGACACTAATTATATCTTCATCACCTAAACCCATGTTCCCTGCAACAACTCCCTTCTGCTCTGGAATATACCTCGAAGATAAGTGTCTAAACTCAAACTGAAACTATGAACCTTGACACTCTACCTAAGCCTCCCAAACCTACTCACAATCATTGTACTGGTTCAGCCTCCTGCCATTACTCTAAAGAGATCCACTCTCTTCATCTGAAGGTAATGGCTGATCAACTACAACTTATGCGCCATCCTCATAATTTGTCTCGAATAACCAACCGCCCAATCCTAAATGCACAACTTGTCCTTGTATCACATACAACATGTCCTCCCTATCTCTGAGAATAATAGTGGTACCAACTGGATCTCTGCTTGATAGAGGAAAGCATGTCTAGACCTGACTAGCATCCCAAATCCGTCATCTTCCAAGGATGAAACTAAGAGTTTTCTAACTCCCATCCCAGGGACAAATAGGACCCCATGTACCTCCAAAATATCTTCAAGGTCTAGTTGGAACTACACTGTCCCAACACTCCATACTGCTACCTGAGGACTGTCAACATCAGTCTATACAAAATTTCTTGGACCCAGCTCAGTTATGCTCTGAAAGACACCATACAACCCAGTCATGTTCCTAGTTGGCCAACTGTAAACTATCCAAGCATGATGGAAGACGGAACTTTGCACATTGGAATCAATGGATGCCAAAGAGAACTCCTGCTCAAACTTAGCAACATACTCCTCCACTAAGGCAGATGTCACTGCATCATTCTCATTCTTCCCTTTCTTCTGTGACATTTAGAAGCATAGTGTATGTACTGATTGCATTGGTAACACCTTACTTTGCTAAGATCCTTTTTGAAACCTTTATTAGCCTTTAATTTGCCCTTACTCAAAAGAGCAGCATTTTACTCATTATTTTCACCCTGTGACTATTTCCTTTCAAGAGCTTCATCGTGAATCTAATCGTCCCACAACCTTTCCCAATTAGGTAGATTTTCTCTAGACACAACACCTTTCACAAAAGTGTTCCATTTTCCTGAAAAATCATTCAAGGTTGTTCTCACCATTTCTACACTATTGACAACTTCTCCAATTGCACTCAACTTATCTCTAATCAAGGGGATTCTAATAAGGTACGAGGCTAGTTTTTTTGTTTCATCCATTCTTATACTTCTCAACTTTTCCCTAAGCACCATTTTCTTATTTTCATTTGAACTCTGATATAATTTAGTCAGAGAGGTCCACATTTCATGAGCATGTGTCTTATCTGCAATATGAGGGATCACATTATCCTTGACAAAATCAAGAATCATCTTCTTGGCTCTCATGCCCTTCTTGTTATAAGTTGCATAGCCTACAGCATCTATGGTTGCTTCAAGAAAAATTACGGGTTCAGTCTAGGTACTCTACTATGTCCCACAGTTCATCTACCTGCAAGAACATCTTTTATCTTTCCTTCCATAGACAAAAGTTAGATCCACTTTCAAATCTATCTTCAAATCTTATCCCATACATTCTCAGTTGAAATAATGATCGACTTCTGAAAACTTAACAAAAACTTGATGTGTTACTCAATAATACTGTGCTCTATATTGAAATCATTGTGCAATAATAGTCTACCTACTGCCTTGTTCAAAAAGGCTCTAATACCATGAAAAAAAATGACAAAAATCATGAACTTTCCCTTTTAGATGTTTTGTCAAACATTTAGCTACTTAAATTTTAAATTTAAAAATTAATTTGTAGACTTTAATTATTTAAAACACCCATGTTAAATCCTTCAAACACATAAGCATTGAACATACATAGTCATTTTTGTCAATCTTGAAAAGTGCAGAACCCAAACTTGGGAAAACCCTACAGAGAGAAATGTATTAAGAGTAACTGAAATTTATTACACATTTACTATTCCTTCTTGAGAGAATCAGAAAGTGAACAAACTAGACTCAATAACATTGATGTACCTTTTCTTTTGCAGCAAAACACCTCAAAATCTAAGCAACAATACGACCGCCTCATACATGTCAAAAGTTTGTTGTTGTACAGTCCAGTTCAGACTGAATTAAATGCCCGAATTAAAATATATTAAAAAAAAAAACAA
Organism: Pseudotsuga menziesii; assembly: GCA_001517045.1. Taxonomy (NCBI): domain Eukaryota; kingdom Viridiplantae; phylum Streptophyta; class Pinopsida; order Pinales; family Pinaceae; genus Pseudotsuga; species Pseudotsuga menziesii. The sequence continues at coordinate 50,315 of LPNX010351259.1, forward strand.
ACTTTGAAATGCATGCCCAAAATGCTTAAATTTCCCCCACACGTGCCATAATTTATTAATATACAATATTGTTAGTGCCATAATTTATTAATATACAATATTGTTAGTGCCTTCTTGGAATGTGTGCCATTGTACCAACAATTAATGTTGTACAATCCATGCATTTATTATTGTCAGCGTTTCTTGGAAATCATGCCAAAATTGTCCTAGCATTGTTGATAATCGAGCCACTGTTGAGTCTTGTAAATCATGTCCTCTCTCTCCTTGTTGGAAACTACTTTTCATCAACCAGTCTTATCTCTCTCTTTGTTGGTGTCTTTTTCTCTTTGTCCCTTCACTCTTTTTGCACTGAGAAGAGCGAGGTGCTCTACAACCCAATATGGAGAAGATGTCACATAACGTTATGTAATGTGACATTTTAGTAACAAAAAATAATAAAATTATATTAAAATAAAATTATATATATAACAATAGTAAAATAAAAACATAGCCCGCATGAGTGTGGCTCATTGGCGGTTCAGTTGTTATGAAGTCATGGATGTAAATGGAGGTCACAAGTTCAAATCACACCCGACTTTACCCATGTCCCATGCTTGCGAGGAGTGTGGGGCACCTAGGGGTATAGTGGTAGCAAGATTGGATCCCTCGACCCCATGTCACGAGAGTACCAGCTCATTCTCCAATTGTCGATTCCCTTAGTCAAAAATAAAAACATGTCGGCTTAAAAAAAATACATATGATTTAATTAAAAGTAGATAAAAAAAATTCATAGTCGCTTATAAAATAAAAAAAATTAAAATAAAACCATAATACATCTATTTTCAACCCCAAGGAATCAAATTTATTGAGGTGTAAATATTTTCTAGAAGCACAAAAAAAAAATACATCTCAATAAATTGGATCCCTCTTGATGCTTTATAAACCAAGGTTTAAGATTGATCTACAGTGATTATTATTTCCTAATAACTAACCCTAACTACCATATCAAAAGTTAGGATCAAATTCTTAGATCAAAACTTAACATTAAATACACTTTTAATTGATAAAAATAATAATTAATATACAACTTATAATGAGACCCATACCTTAAATGAAATACAAACTTTTACTTATTTACATTATCACTTTGTACATAAATAAATCACTAAGAACAAAAGTTTGTCTACTAAAAACAAAACTTTGTCAACATTACTAACATATCCACAAGCATGAAAATCTCAAAGGTAAATCTCAAAGGTGTATATAGACAACATAAATCTTACATGAATTTTGAAAAATTAATATATATAAAATGACTGCAATTAAAAAAATGTGGTTAGAGATCTTTTATATTAAAAACGTAAGGAAAACACAAAGCCCTCCATCGAAAGAAAAAACTTCAAAAATTTATTATAAAAAGATGTGAGATATGTATAGTTTCATTATAAAGAATAATTTAATCTACATAGCATATTGTAATAATTTTCATTCTAGATCTAATCAGTTTCAAATATAAGATTGCTTGAGCTTGCCAAACTTTTGGCTTTTTTTATTGCAAGATGACATTTTAAAAAAGTAATATTAAATGTTATAATTTTCATTCTAGATCTAATCAGTTTCAAATATAAGATTCCTTGAGCTTGCCAACATTTTGGCTTTTTTTTTAAAGCAAGATGACATTTTAAAGAAGTAATATTGAAAAACACACAAGAAAGTAAACAAGAAAGGAAATGCGTTGTATTTTTTTAAGAGCTGACATTTGAAATATAAAATTGACGCCGAAAAATATACAGTTAAGTGCATCAGCAAGTGAAGTGTGTAGTTGGTAATATAGAGAAAAGTCACCCCAGAATTTCGAATAGTAACTTATTTTATTTATGTTTTAGTTACTATTTTATTTATGTTTTTATTATTTGTCGTTGTTCATTATATAGGAAAAGATGTGAAACCAAATTCGTGTTAACACACTTTGACACGGAGGACATGAAACTTTGCACCTCTCCCATACCATAACAATGCGTTAACCAGTCCCTTTATGTTATAACCCCTTGGATACTTAAGTTTTTGAAATTTGTCGAATTATTAGTATTGACTTAAAGCTTTGTTACCCTGACTCCTTTCCCATGTAACGGATAATCAAACAATGCCGAAAATATCGCCTCATAGAAAATCAAGTTACAGTAAAGGAGATATGCCATAAGAAAATACTTTTACCGTAATCAGCATGTGATATTTGAAAGAGGAATTTGCTCCCCATTGAAAGAGGGTCTCATTGGAAAATTTATATAACATGTCCCACAAACAAGAGTCATAAAAGAAAATAATATCAAAATCTCTACCACCCAATAACAGAGTAATAATAGATGTTTTGTATTTTCGACACGAATAATGTGTGTCCCCAAAGGACACCACAAATTTCTTTGAAGCCAATCGTTTTGCATAACTAAACTAAATCTTTGGAATTCATTGCTAATGTCATTAATCGTAAACCAAAACATAATGAAAATAGCAAGCAAATGTATCGTAACGGGCCTAACGATTTGATGGCAATAACATACTTTCAATACTTCTAAAAATCCCTCAATCCAAGACCTCAATAAAAATAAATTAACATTTACAAAAGGGATGAGAATGAATAAGGTCCTTCCAAATATGTAGTAGCAATTCCTCTTCACTTGGTATTTAACTGTGTCTTCGGCGGAGATAACAGACCATATCCTCTGGGATTAAAGCAGTGAATTTCAGGATAAATTACCACAGTTCAGCATAATTTGGTTACAAATAGCAAATTTACTGACCCAAGTCTTTTTGAATCGAAAGTCACTTGGGCTATTACAACAGAGTACTTTGCAAGCTATCTGGAGAAGTAGGCATGAAGCATAATATGGATTTGACGCTGATCCTGGCTACCAATAATGGGCAAATTATCCATGTCTGGCTTTACCAAGTGAGATCGTGCCTGGTTGTGTCTATTACAGATTTCAGGCACATATGTTCGTGTTTATCAATTTCTCCAAGGAATTCATTCATTGGTCTGGTTCTGTAACAGACACTTTGCAGCTTAAACATGGAAGACGAATATCTACTTCCTAGTTTCAAGCGAAGTCCACGAAAGGTTTAAATCCAGGGTTGCAATTCTTCCATCGACCTTAAAGCGCAGATTTTATTTCTATATATATTTCAATTCAAATTACTATCCATAGCATTTCGTGTGCCTATTAAAACACAGTAATGTTTCTTAAGCAGCAACGATCACAAGTTGGCACAAATTACAAAACATATGCATTTCGACATAAGGTTCCATGGTTAATATGCTGATATCAGGACAGAGAAAAGTAAACGTGAAAGCCAAAGCTAAAAGGATAAGTAAAAAAATGTGCGAGCCCGTTATTTATAATTGTGAGCTAGCCTGTCTTCTTTTTACGGTTTCTTTTCCAGTATGTTTTGACAGTTTCATCCCCTGTCGCCCTCATGGCTGCCCAATTAACTACTGAGAACATTACCACTCTTAGATGCTGAATTCATGCATAAAGCAATTCATAGAAAATATATCCGTATTGCCATTAAAACCCATGCCAGCATGCAGACACTTCACAGACTCATGTAAAGCAGAGATAACAAAATCTAGATTATTAAACAATGAATTAAAAAAGTATAGATAAAATGGGTTCCAGACGTGTGCTTATTTCAATCATGCCAGATAAGTCTATATGCCATAGGGGACAAAAAACGACATTCCAAAAACATCTAAAGCTTGAAGAATGAAAATATATTAAAGAATAACAAGACATTCCTACTTAAAAAATAATAATAGAGCTCATGAGATAATAAAGGGTAGTAACAAGTAAATATTTTACTAAATGTTCATACATTTCCGTCCCAAACTTCTTTGAAAAGGCAGTCCATTACCCTTTCACTCAAAAAATTTTAAAAGATCCTAGAAAGGCAGAATATTAAATTAACATTTATAACGTATAGGTTAAGTGAAAAACATCTCTTCCTAAATGACCATAACAATTTCGCACATATGGTTCAATGACCATAAAATCAGCCTGCCAACTACGGCATCTGTTTGAAATGCTAAGCACACTCCGAGTCCTGACGTTTCAAGTTTTACAGCTGTATCAGCAGTTGCAACTCAAGGATGTCGGACTTGAACAGAACTACAAAACCAAACCTGCAAAACTTAAAACTGCCACTAGGTTCATTTGTCAAATTCATGCTTCTCCAATCCAGTTGAGCACCAATAGAACCAGAAGCTGCATTCAGACTTTGTCTAGTCATGATTTAATCACTGATGCACAGACCTGCGCCTTCTCTTCCGATCCTGCAAAATATTTACTGAACCATAAAAATTGAATAACACAATGAACTCTAAACTCTCTCTAAACCACAAGACCACATACAAGAGTGGCACATAAATGTCCATGCCCCAATCGAAACCTATAAAAACATAACTTGGCGGCCTAAATGTTAAAGACCATCCTCATGCAAGATGCAATGCACATCTGCCATGTGACAGGTGGTTGTTATTACCAATGTCGCACATTGTGACTGATCAAGGCCATGGGACCAACCAAAGAAGCTAGCATAGTTCGTGCAAAGGCCTCCAAATATGAGTAATGCAATTAAAAAACAAAAAGAGCCGACTTCTGTTTATGTGTGATCAATTATAAACATCATTTTAATGAGTACCTTTAAGGAGTTTAACTCCAAATAAGAAACATTACTAATGAATGCAACAAATGTGTCGGGAATTAGAAAATTTTTACCTCGGAACCACTTCAATGTGTTTATAATGAAATGAAGATTAAAATCTGGAAAAGGAAGGTGGTCGCAGCTGATGGTCATGTAGAGAGGCTGTGCCATTTAAAAGATAAATCGTGAAATGCACACATGAATAGCCAGCTGGACAAGAAGAAAGCACAAGGGCAATTAAAAATATACCACATCCAAAATAATATGGAAGCTTATATATTGTAGGAAACTCACTTTTATGATTTGCAGCAATTTTTGGATAAACTTACCCTGAATTGATAAAAACTAGGATGAAAACAGCCATAAGCCATGGCTAGTAATCCATATAGGCTTCTACATTGGCCTTAAAAAGAGGAGTTTCCTGTAACAAAAAAGCTCAAGTTAAACCTCAATTATTTTCCATTTGCATCACAAAAGCCAAAGGTCCCATAAAATGATTCCTAAAATTCCAACGACTCTGATAATTGTATGCATCTATATAAAATTAGAATTAAAATAGCTAACAACTGAAATTCAAATTTCCACTGCTGTTTAACATCCTTCTACCATCTAAAATTTAATTTGTGCAAATTTTTGCCCTCGTCTAAAATACTCTTTGCCTGCACTCATATCTGCCATGCAAGCATTGATACACAGAGCATCGACCATATTTGAGAAGATAAAATGAGAATCAAAAGCGACCACTACTTGTAGCAAAATCAGAAGAGGTGTGAGGATTGCTTCAAGTCAAGCTGCTCAGTTCTGTGGATTGTGGCTTGCTTGAGTCAATTGAAGGTCAAGTGGGGAGTTTCTCAAAAGCAGATTGGTCCAATCAGAGTGTCAAATTCTTAGTACTGCTTATTAATAGTTAGTAGAGGAGTTTTAATTCACTTGAAGGACAACTTCTAATAATAAGAATTTTTTATACTAGACATAAAATATTGTGTTAATTATCATGTTTATAGATTTATTATTCTCAAAATCCTATGACAGCCTGGGTGCTCCCTTATCTGCATCTTGATTATTGCTATCGCACTGCTGGAAATTTTGTTTTTTTTAATTTAGATTCCTTGCATCTATACCATCTAAAGTTTAATTTGCACATATCTTTGCCCTCATCTAAAATACTCTTTGGCCTGCACTCCTATCTGCCAAGCAAGCATTGATGCAGAGAGACCAACCAGATTAGAGAAGATAAAGATTAGAATCAAAAGTGACTACTACTTATAGCTAAATCAGAAGAGGTGTGAGGATTGCTTCAAGTGAAGCTGCTCAGTTCTGTGGATTGTGGCTTGCTTGAGTCAATTGAAGGTCAAGTCGGATGTTTCTCAACAGCAGATAAGTACAACCAGGGTGTCAAATTCTCAATACTGCTTATTGATTAATAATAGTTAGTAGATGAGTTTTAGTTCACTTAAAGGACAACTTCTGATAATAAGAACCTTTTATACTAGACATAAAATATTGTGTTAATTATCATGTTTATAGATTTATTATTCTCAAACTCCTATGAGAGCCTGGGTGCTCACTGATCTGCATCTTGCTTATTGCCATCACATTGCTGGAAATTTATTTTTTTAATGTAGATTCCTTGCATCTCTTCAAGTTGCAAAGATGCAACAAGCTCAGATTTTCACCCCTACCCAATATTTATTTTCAGATATCATTCATGTTTAAGTAGTCATCCAAGTTATCAGGTACTCGAGATTTTGCATAACTTGGAGTTTTCTTTTCAGAACATACAAATTCACTGGAAGATACCATACTACATGGGGTATTCACCATAGTTACATATATCGTGTCGGCGAAAATATCGCTGAGAGTCCGGAATGAAACTTTTCTACAACGACGGCAAAAATATCGGAAAATGTCGTAAAGCGTAAAAAAAAAAAAAAACATTTTTTCAACTTTTTTTTAAATCTAAAGCAACAACATCAAATAAACATATTTCCACATAAATATTAAAATACAACTAATATATAAGATGCATAAGATGTGAAATGGTGGATCATGATCAAATATCAACTATAAACTGAAAATACTGAAACATGTTCTTGATGGAATGATAGAAAATCACATCAAATGATCAAAATAAATGTCTCTCAAGAGATGAATCATCACAACTCATGGGGCATCTAGATAGTGTATAGAGTCTAGACATAGGACACCAACATAGTATGATAGTACAATGATAAATAATAGGAATCGAGTCATCGACTCCTTGACGTTGACCCTCTAATCAATCTACCCATTTTACGGGTAAAGGGCACCACTCTTCCTCTGGAAGCAGTAGGTGGCCTTGGAGGTGGTCTGGATGAGCCTGGGGCAGAACTAGAAGCTCCAACTGCTCGAGTAGATAATGTGGATGAGGGGGAGGCCAATGTGAGCTGTCTCCTCCCAATCCCAACTGTATGACTCTGTGGAGGTGGTGGCATTGGAATTGGTTGGCGTTGCACCTGAATATCAACCTCCTCCTCAATGTCCTCATCCTCTAGAAGTGGAACATCAACATCCTCCTCTGCCCCCTCCTCCTCCTCCTCTTCCTCCAGCGATTCAAGTGCCTCCTCCATCACAGGATTCTCCGTCTCCACCCTCCATTTGTTGGTAGTGTCAATGTCATCCAATGAAATAGCATCTGAATTAGGTACTTTCTCAATTTGCTTCACCTGCAACCTTAGATTGTAGTAGACATAAACCATGCCATTAAGGTGCTCAGAAAGTAACCAACATTAGTATGAGATCCATAGTTAGGGGGTGATAAATGACAATAAATTCAAATTCAAAATTGCAATAAATTTATTTAAAATTAATAAAATTATAAACATTATAAATTTAAATTTTCATTGTTTAACATTTCTAAATTCTAACCTTCTACGCTTCTTGGAGTGTATCTTCTCAAAGACTCTCCAATTGCGCTCACACCTTGCTGCGTTGCATGTTTGACTTAGCACTCTAGTGGCAAGTTTTTGCAACTCTGGGACTCTACAACCATAGTTAGTCCACCACACATCTACAAAGAAAACAAGGAAAGACAAATTACAATGTATTAAATTTCTACCAAGTAAAAAAAATTAGAAATGAAAGGGTAAATAATTAAGATATCAAAATTTGAAAGTTTTAAGCAAATTGTACCTAGCATCCTCATGGTTCTATCCTGGACAGCCATGTCATAGCCAAAAGTGTCAACTGCCATCCTATAGATCTCCATCTGTCTAGAAATCTTTGAGTTCAAAGGGAGTTAACACCATCCTTTGAACACACTAGAGAAAGCCATCCATGACACCTCAACATCAAACTGAAATCCACATGCATAGGAAAAAGCAGAGTTGAGGTAGAGCCCTGCTGCATGAATGAAACGATGGAGAGTATTATTCCATCGTTCATCAATCACACTCCATAGTTCAGCTCGTGTTGTGGATCCCACTTACCCCTTGTCCTCATAGTAGCGATGGATAGCCTCCTTGTTTTAAAGATAGAGCAGCATTTATTGCCATTCTCCGAGAGAATGAAGGACTTGGTCAGGACCAAGGAGTTGATCAACTTAATTCAGTTTGGGACTGAAGCTCAGCCTGGGGCTGAGAGCCATTCTTTAAGAATGGAGGCACTTGGTCAGTTACCAAGATGTTTGCAGCTACAAGACCCATTCTCAGGGAAAATGGTACCCTAATCAGTTGACTAGGGCAGAGTAAGACCCTAGAAGGAGTAGTCTCCTGGGGTTCTTGGTGTGGGACCAAGCAGGTTGATGCCATGGCAAAGTCCCTAACATGTGGTTAGGACCCCTATATGTCTCTAGGGTATTCTGGTCAAGGACCAGATAGTTTCTTGGACATGAGGTCCAAGCAGATTCTGCAGGATGAGACAAAGACTTCCTGGTCTGGGACCAAGCACATTCTTGGTCTGGGAACAAGCAATTCCTGCAAGAGCACCGCACCCCTGGTCAATTAACCAGGTGAATCTTGGTCAATTTGACCAAGATGATGTCCTCTCTCTTAATCGGTTATTGCTAGGTTGTTTCTCAAGGGATTGGCCAACCCTTAATGATGTCACCAACGCCTAACCCTTCGGAGCAGTATTAAGGACCTAAGGATCATACCATCCATTTTTGTTCTTCCCCTTATGCAGTGATGATAAAATATATGAAACAATGTACCTTAAGAGAGAGAAAAGATTAAAGTCCTTGGTCTTGTTGGTCCTATAGGTAAAAAGTAAATGTTTGTCCACTTTTATGGTTTACCTTGATCTTGTGGGTGTCTTATTGTGACCCCTTTTGGTTGACTCTTGGTACTTTATCCTAGCACTCTTATTGCGTGTACCCTTGTTATCTTGTGGGTTTTATTTTTTGGTACACTATCCTAAGTGCATTCACTTTATGGTTTTATTAAAAAACCATTGGACCATTTATTGTTTATGGTTTTATTATAAAACCTTTGGACTATTTACTTTATGGTTTTATTATAAAACGATTGGACCTTTTATTATTTTACCTTTTCACCATTTTTTATTATTGGACCATTTATTTACTTTACCTTTGACCATTTGTTATTGTTTGGACCTTTGTAAATGTTCTAGCCTCAAATCTTATAAAAAGGCATTTGAGCTTATCCAAGAAAATGCATCCGAATCTATTTTCCTTGTCTACGTGACTAGGCATTCTTTTATCCATTAGCACCTGTGATTCGTCTCTCTCGTGTGACTGTAAACTCCAACTGCGTGATGTAATCTCTCATTGCGTGTTTTCTCTTCCATTTGTGTGAATCTGCTCCGCCTGACCATCACATGGCTTATCTCTTTTGGTCTCCCTGTGGCTTACCTCTGCTCCGCATCCACATGGCTTCTGCGTGACTGGGTCTATCTCGCTCTGTGTGACTGGGTCTTCCCGTGGCTCACCTCTGCTCTATGTGGTTGGGCTATCTGCGTGACTACTTCATACTCTTGCTCGATTTCTATTGCTCCACGTGATGGTGACTTCCGTTCAGCTTGAACCCTCCGCCCAGTGTCTGTTGCTCCCAGAACAACCGCGTGTCTATCCTCACTCACATGACTGTGGGTTCTTCTTAAACAATTTTATATCAACATGACTGTGGGTTCTTCGTGATTGTTTTTATATTATCTTGATCACCACTCTACTTCAGCGTGACTAGATGTATTACTGCTTAGCATGGGTCGCCGCTTAGTGTGATTGGTTTGTCACTGCTCAAGCTTGATGAGTTGTCTCCTTTCAACATCACTGCTCAGCATAATTGTATCCCTGCCATCAAGAAGTTTATCCCTGGTTGTGCGTCACTAATTTGTATTCTTACACAACGTGACTGTGTCTCTGCCCAGTATGATTGAGTGTCTCTTGTGCAACAAGATTGTGTCTCTAACCAGTATGACTAAGTGTCTCTTGTGTTGCGTGACTGTGTGTCTTTAGCGTCACTGTACTGGGTATGACTGAGTTGCTAAATTTTATGCATTTAATTGAAGTTTCTCTTCTTGTTGACTAAGAGTTTGAGATCTGTTTTTGTCTACTTTAACCCTCTCTCTCTCAAGGTACGCAAATTGTTTACACAGCTGACTTGTCCCTTCGGTGACAAGATCAAACCTAAAAGTATTTTGAGTATAAGGTTGATTCAAATAATGGTTATGATTCTTTACTACTGATATCTCCTGTAAAATATTTATTATTTTGTTACTGTACATGGCATTTGATGAATCTCGATGACCAACTTTAACGCAGTGACCAATGGAGTGTTAAAGTTGAAAGAGATGAAAATTATGTGATTTTATTGTAATTTAAATTGATTGGAGCAATACTATTCTCAATCTTGTTTTATATTTATGTTCATGCATTAACGTTTATTTATTATGTTAAAAACTATCCTAACCCTAAAACTTTTAACACCTTGGCCCTATCCATGGCCTCATACAAATAGCCCATTGCAGGCTTGTCACCATCACCAAACGAAGAACCTTTACCAAAGGTTCACTGATGGCACATACCTCCTCTACTCTTGCCTAAAAAGTCAAATCAAATTGCACCATTCGAGCTATGGCTTGCCCATCTTGTTTGGTGCTATAAACACAAGAAGCCCACTCATCAGAAAGAAACATCTGCTGCAACTCCATCATAACCTAGTGCATAGACTGCATCAACTCCTTGTTCCCCGTGAAGCGTCTCATGGGTGAAAGAACATATGTATGATTGTATATATATTTTGTCACACTCTGAGTTGAATCAATGACTTCCTTGATCTAAGGAAGTTTCCCCATTTCCTCTAGCATTAAATCAATGCAATGGGTGGCACAAGGAGTCCAATACAAGCTTGCATACCTCTCCATAAGCATCGTCCCATCGGCAACATAATTGGTAGCGTTATCCGTAATGACTTGGACAACATATTGTGGACTTGTCTCTTGGATAAATTTATCCAACAAATCACATAATAAGTGTGCATCTTTAACATAGGGAGATGCATCGACAGATTTGATCAAAATTGTCCCCTGGGACAATTAACCAAGAAATTGATAATGGATCTTCCCCTTCCCATCAATCCATCCATCTGACATAACACTACAACCGATGGTCTCCCATGACTGTCTAAGCTCATCTAATCTCTGAATGCAATCAACCTTCTCCTCATCAAGGAATCTCCCTCGCAAATCAGTATAGGAAGGCCCCCTATAATTTGGACCAACAATACCAGCAGCTTGAAACATTGCATGATAGTAGGGGTTGTTCTTAGCGATGTTGAAAGGCACATCACCCCATAAAAAACATTTCGCCACAATTTTATCGGCCTCTTCCTTCTCCCTTTTTTTTTATTATGTTTCAAATAGAAAGTTGCCTCAACCCAAAGAAAGGTGAGGTTGAAGAAGGCATAGTGGGATTTGAGGGTCGTGTAGACGAGGCGAAGGAATGTATGTCACTGTCACCAACACCCACCCCCAAGGCACTTGTGGCTCCCATTGTTCGTGATTGTTTTCTAGATGCAAGTTCATTTCTCAATTCCTCCTTCTCATACCTCTTCCTAGCCATATCATGAAGAAATTGGTATGCAATACTCATCACTTCTGGTGTAACAGCGGGACAAACATCCACTTCATTCCCGGAAACTTTGGCAAGGCGGTATTTCAAGCAACTAATTCCACCACAAATATCCTTCCCACATAGCTTGCAATTGTTTGCCCATACTCCCACATTGGATCCAAAGGCTTTGGCATTATGTCACTATTTAGTTGAAACTTGAAACTTGAAACTTCAAGTGGATAATGGAGATTAAAACTATGCCACAAAAATGAATAAAATGTTTAAAGGATGTTTGGATCTTTGAAATTTTGAAAACAATGAAATTTTCGAAGGAATGGATTGTAATGGCCATTGTCCAACCAACCTAAACCCTACACTAAATCTACATTAACCAACAAATCTCAAGCAAAAAGAAAAAAAAATTTAATAATACATACTTGAATAGAAACAAAGATTTAGTAGATGGAACCCCACTCCACAACAATCCGCCAATGGCAATGGAAAAATCATTTTCCCCTTGTTCTCTTGTACAAAAGCGCCCAAAACCGGCGTGAACCGCTTCCTCAACAATGCCAAATGCAAAATGAACCCAAAAAACGCAACCACAACCCTTTTATCTTTAAAATCAGGGGATTTTTTTAGCAAGCCGACACATTCTATCGACTCATGATACTTACCCTATTTATCACGATTTAATGAATCTGTCGCGACACAATAAAACATCAACAAATAGCACAATGTTGTCAATATATTAGCGATATATGTAACTATGGTATTCGCCTTGCCTCTACTAGGCACTACCATCAGCATACCTTATGAACTTGGACATTTTTTTTAACACTGATGCTTGTAGTATTGAGAAGGATACAGCTATTGTCCCTTCAAAAGAGTACAGGCAAAGCCATGATCATATCAAAATAATTCCACCCCACCTACCTATGTCATTCCTAACTTCTAAGAGTGCTTGAAATTTGGCTCCTGCAATTAAATTTTTAGTATATGTTTTCAAGGATGCAACCAACATTAAGAGTTAGAGTCCAAAACTGTGTCAATTTTAGTTACCACTTTCTTCATGCAAATTCAAACCTTCTGAAACTTCTTTCACGGCTTCACCACAGGAAGAGGAGAGACTCCATAAAGAAATGTCGCAGCACCTAAGAATCGCCAGAACATCCCACCAACCGAGTTGTCACATAAACTTACCTACGAAAAAAACTTTGTAATCACATCCCAATCTGTTTAGCAAAGGGCACATCAAAAATAATGGCCAACATCTCTTTTTGATTCCCACAACCATAAATCTTGTTTCATGAAGCCTTCCTTTTGTTGGGAAGCCATGTGCAAGATGAATAGAGAAGGATCCTAATTTTAAAGGAAAACCTTGCAATCCTTTGCACCATTTATGTTTGCCATCTTAGAATCCACCTTCTATTAAGCTTAACTTTAATAGAAGGTTTAGGGGATCTTGTTTTACAAGTCCCATGTCTTGTATATTTTAATCTCCATAACTCCAGTTCCAATTCCTCCCATTCTGGGAGAGAGCCATAACAAATTCAATCTAGTCTCATCTTTTTTAGGAATGACTTCAGAGTTATTAAAAAAAGGAATAGTCAACTAACTAATAGCCCTTTGGAAAGACTTCACAAATATCCACAAAAGCAACTGTCACTCCCAAATAGCCCTTTGCTCCTAACTATATCTTTCCACTCCCCGCAATCTTGTTACAGACATCTCAGAGATCCTTCCATTGGTTAATCCCCTCAATGCTCAATTGCTTCCAACATACTTGTCCAACATATCCAATGAAATTGTTATCAAGCCATTTTCATCCACTTGGGACGCTTGAGAGATTTACCCTTTTCATCCACTTATGACACTTGAGTGATTTACACCAAAGAAATCACAAATCAGCAGTAACAACCATAAAGAAGCTTGAAACTATGGATACCAATCTAAATTAATCATGTCAGATCAAAGTCCACCTTTAGTTCGACCAAAATGGAGAACTATGCATACCATCAATTCAGGTGGAACACAACTGCAAAGGGACTCCTTCAAGACCTGCGCGGTTCAGGTTACAAAAAGAAAACATTAAATTTTGTGGCCCCATTACCGCCTGAAAATTCAACTTCATTTTGCATTTTCAGAGGCATTTTTCTCGGCAACATTGTACAAAGGAGATTGATGTGACTCTTTGGTTTAAGCATCACCTTGATTAGCATGCATTTGAGATAATGGTAGCAAAGATCAATGTGATACCTTTCCTTTCACATGATTAAAGGATGTTTACATATTTGGAAGTGTGTTTGATTGTTGAGTTCATATATTTGGAGGCACTATTGCACACATGGTAGCATAATTAACTCATCTACATATTTTGGTGCATGTTTTCGCTTTGGTGAAGGATTTTTGGGTGTCTTCACAATTCTCTACCTATAACCTACATATGTGGAGGCTATCTGAACCCCTTCGCATGATCCATTGGCAAGATAACACATAAGAAGAGGGGTACCCCACCTTTGAAGAGGTGTTGGGAGGGGTTTATGGCATAAAGAGAATAGAAGCACTCCACCTAACAAAAGTATCCAAGGGACTTTTCAAAGGTAAATATGGCACATAATCCTAGGACATTCCAATTTGAGACGAGTCATGTCGTATTTCATGGAAGACATGGTCAAAGACAATCCAAAGACCCTTGCCACACTCCTATTCAAAGCACACAAAAAAGAGGAGACTAAGGCCTTGAACATGATGGCAAGAAGAAAGAAGAAGGACCCATAAAAAGATGTTTATTTGAGAGAAGTTAGTGCCATTTCCTATGGGAAAACATGGTCCAAGGCACAAGAGACAGGGGTAAACATACTTATATAGAAGAACACCCTTCCTTGGAGAAATACATATTGGCTTGTTAATCATCCTAGAAGCCCTAGAATGTGGATATAGCTCAATATTAGAAGAATGCTCCACCTTAGGGATGTTTGTTATTTTATTGCTTTTATTGTTGAAGATGGTCACATTTTGAATAATGCCTTGCATATTGAGATGCCATGTGGTAAATGATATTATTTTATGTGAAAAGTAGGTTAAGAGTAAGAAAAAAGCTTGTGGCGTTTCCAATAGGAAAATATGGTCTAAAGCACAAAAAAACAAGGGTAAACATACTTATCTAGAAGAACACCTTTCCTTAGATAAATACACATTGGCTTGGTGGTCATCCTTGAAGCCCTAAAACCTTGGTTCGAGTTCGTGTTCCAATTCGGAGATCTCGAAATTTGACAAAAATTTGGCAAGGAAAAACTTGGCTATAAAATTCAACATTAAGTTCAAATAACTATAAATTTTGGAAATTAAAGAAAAAATCATTATATATATACATATTAAATATAATAATGATATATTAAGTTATTTAAATATTATGTAATTTCATTTCATTTATATAAATAAGTGAATCTAATGATTAAGACTAAGAATATATGGTTTATTTTAACAGGCCACAGTTTCAAATTTAAAAATATACCCATAGAATATTTACATGTGAAAAATCTTGTTTTATTGACAAGAACTATAATATGTATATCTTAATTTCATTTTTAATAGATTAAAAAATATATGATTATTTTCAATAAAATATTACATGCCGAGAAATCTTAATAATCTCATGATTACAATTAAGAGTATATGGTTTATTTTAGCAGGTCAAAGTTTCAAATTTAAAAATATACCCATAGAATATTTACATGTGGAAAATCTTGTTTTTATTGACAAGAACTATAATATGTATATTTTAATTTCATTTTTAATAAATTAAAAAATACTTGATCATTTTCAATAAAATATTACATACTGTCTGCTGTTCGCCTTTCCACCCCCTCGACTGACCAGTAGCCCATTCAATGAAATCAATCTAGTCACTGACTTGGCTGCTGTTCGCCTTTCCACCCCCTCGACTGACCGGTAGCCCATTCAATGAAATCAATCTAGTCACTGACTTGGCACATGATATGTCGCTACACAAAGACTACAGCGTACACATCCCCCTTGCAGAGATCCACGACCTGCAGACTGCCAAGAACCGACCACTTCAGGGCTCACGAAACCCAGTACGAAACAGGCCCCGGTATGAAACCCAACTCACAAATTTTCAATGCAGACATGGGCTCACACTACTGCAGAAAATTTAAAAACACTCAAAAAACTCAGCTGAATATAGGGTAGGCTTGACCCGCAAAAAAATTGGTGGTTTTTCTCGAACAAATTTGGCTTGCTGCAAAAATCACAGAATTTTGATTTTGAAGGCGAGAGAAATCGCCGAATCTGGTGCCTTCACCTAAAACATGGATATAGCTCAAGAGTGGAGAACACTCCACCATAGGGATGTTTGTTAATTTATAGTTTTTATTGTTGGAGGATTGGTACAATTTGAATAATGCCTTGCATGTTGAGCTGCCATGTGGCATGTAGCATCATTTTAAGTGAAAAGTCAAGATCAATTATTTATGGTAGCATATTTTATGGATTGGAGAGTAAGAAAAGCATCTTGGGGAGCACCCTTTATAAGGAGG
Source organism: Pseudotsuga menziesii (assembly GCA_001517045.1). NCBI lineage: Eukaryota > Viridiplantae > Streptophyta > Pinopsida > Pinales > Pinaceae > Pseudotsuga > Pseudotsuga menziesii. The sequence continues at coordinate 66,602 of LPNX010351259.1, forward strand.
CAACACATGAGAGCAAGGAAGCATGTAGTACATTCCTCAAGTCTAAAGAAGAATCTAAATGAAGAGCGGCTTTCTTCAAGGACTTCTAAACATTGTAATGTGTTTTATTGGAGGAAAATATGGATCTAGGAGGTTCAATATTATATTTTAGATGAGTCGTTAGAAAGGAAAATTATAAAACGAGGGCCACTTCCCATTTACAAACTGGATTGAAGCAGATAAGAAAACCCTCCATATGCCAAGCACAAGGTTCTTTACAGGCAAGGGAAAAAAGGCCCACGACAGATTTATGCTTCCATCTTCTTCTTTTCTGTAAGTTGGATTGATTTGCAAGGCTACCATTATAATCTGCTAGTGTACCCTTCTTATCTGGAGTTTTTTCACCCATTTTGGACGCTGTTTTTGGATAAGGAAGAAGGTTTTAGCAGTGATCTTATGATCCTTTCATGCTTTATGTAATCAGATCTGTTAATGAAGTAATCCCTCGCTGTTCATTCATCTTCGAAGACTGTCTTTTTGTTCTCTCTCGCATTGATGATTGCATGGTCTACCAGATGTTTATTGGAAGTGAATATGTATCTAAATCCATGTTATCCAGACCGGACAGGTCATAGAACCGGCTGAGCCCAAAAAATTGAACCGGACCGGAACAAAAAAAACAGTTGACCAAAAACTATATAAAATATTCAAATTTTGTAAAAAACAATATATATTCATATGAATCCAAACCTTTATACACAAATATGCAAAGTTTCTCATGAATATAGCAAGTATGCATGCATATAGCCAAAATAGCACCGAATGCAATTCATCTCTGAACAAAAATACATCAACAAAGAGGCTAAAAGGCCCCTAGAATCCAAAAATAGTATAGAACTAATCAATAACCTCATCATAGGTCAAGGGACAACATGTACAAGCGACCAAGTTAAGTTGGGACTCATGTACATTAAAAAGGGTTTCACAAAGCTCAAAAGCACTCTACACCATTCAAAACAAGTAAAAGTAGAACTCTAGGACCAAAAGACAATAAGAAATTTCTTTAGCCTTCTAGATATAGCAGTTGTTGGATATTGAACTAAAGCAAAGCATAACAACAACGAAGAAGTAGAAGCAAACAAGAAGGATGGCTTAACACGAGTCAACTCCTAAGTAAACATGAGTGCATCCTTCAAAGTTCATATTGCTCTTAGAAGAGATAGATTTGTGCTTGCTAAAGATTATGAACGGAGGTAATGGTCAAGTTCAAAATAAAAGGAGACTAGCTGGCTGAAATTGGACTACCTAGAATGATCCTAATTAAAATAAAGTTACAAGTATAACCATGTTTAATAACAAAGATTCCCTAGCCAAAAAATACAACTTACAAAATTTAGGACTTGGTAACCACAGTCTGCAAATTTCAAGCTTGAAATTCAAAATTTTAAAAACTTCAACCGTAGTGTTATTTCAAGCTTCCATTGTGGATCTCCACATGTTTTAAATTTTGAACAAGACATCATCTGTTTGAAATATATGTTTAATGTCGGCATGTAATTCTCAATTTTATTGTATACTTTCAAAGAGTGCATGAAATTTTATTATACATATACTTTCAGATTTTGAAAATTTTGAACGATATAGTTTTTCCAACTTCATGACAAATTTTATTACATACTTTTGCAATGCCAATTTTTTGTCGAACTTGATAGTTTCTAAACTCAAACACAAACTCAAACCATGTGACTTAAATTAAGAATAAGCCTAAGTCACATGACATGAGGCCACAACACACAAACATTCAAGTATTTGACACAAGATACTTCGACCCCAAAAACAAGACACAAGGACACATTTCATATATATATATATATATATATATTTGCCCTGTGCCCATATGCAGGAAGCGTATGGACAAGAAAGCTCACAAGAGGAAGAACCCATGAAAGATCAAATGCAACTTTAGAGGAACGAACTAAAACATGGTGGCACGACGAGGGGGTAGGTTCATATGAAGCTTTCCCTGTTCTTTTTATTTACAGTGTATGGGAGGCTCGGAATAGAACTATTTTCAATAATGCATGGGCACCCTCCTGATCTCACCATCATTCTGTTAATGAACAAGATTCAGGAGCACAAGATCAACACTGTCACAACCAAAAAAAGAATTATCAGAGCTCCGGTTATAAACAGTGACACACCATGGGCCTTTTTCGACGATGCTAGTCAGGGTGAACCACCGCTGGGAGGTGCTGGGGCAATCATTTATATCTCTTCAAAGAAAAAGTTGCTCATCAAATATGCTTTGGGACAATCATCAAATAACAGGGCAGAACTTGCTACTTTACGGGCAGTCTAAAAAGTGGCCCTTAACAATCAAATATAGGATATTCAGATATTCGGCGATTCCAATATAGTCGTGGACTGGTTAAACGGCATAAATAACATCAGAGTTCCACACCTACAACATTTACTAGCTGAACTCCAGATCTTGAAGTCTCAGTTTGGAAAGATATCCTTTGCACACACCTATAAAGAATTAAATTTAGAAGCCGATACCCTTTCAAAACAGGCTTTAGCATATCAGCCAGGAATGCTGGAGATAGAGGAAGTCATAGACGGGCTTTCAACCCTATACTACGAAACAATTTAATTTCATACTTGTGTAAAATTTTGCAAACATAGTGACTTCTTATGGTTTTGGATGGAAGCCATAAGGCTGGTTTTTGTTTTTGATGGGAGCCTGTAAGGCTGATTTTTGTAAGCCTGTCAGGCTGAACTTTGATGTAAGCTTGTCAGAGCAGTTCATATTTATTCATTGAATAAAAGGCTTTTTCTTTGGAAAAAAAAGAAATATATATATATATATATTGAAAGATTACAATATCACAAGTACAAAAACGAAATATTCACAAAGGTGCATTTTTTTTGGAAACTATAACATTTACAAAACAGTTGGAATCCAATCAAAACTTGATTTTACTCTTCACCCGCACAATGAGAGACCATGAGATCTCTTTCCCTACATCTAAAAGTGAGAAAACACAATGAAAAAAGGCTTTTGAATGGGGCACATCAAGGCCATATGCCCTGTTTTAGGACATGTGCCAAACACAAGTCGAATACAAACATAGGCCCCTTGTTTGACGTGTCTCGATTCTTAGGTATAAGCTCTATTCAGCTTCACGATAGGTTTTAATATGGAGAAGGCCAAAGATAGAAACGAAATAAAGTTGTCAAATTTGCAAATCAAGACAAGTAGAAAAAGAAATATCTTCCACTCAAATGCATTGACAATGACCATATCAAAAGATAGTCAGAGATCTTTAATAAAAATGGGAAACAATTTGGCCTTCTACTGACTACAATGGATGTCAACATGAGATATGATATCAACCAGCATAGATCATCTTAAACCCAAATTTATTAAGCATCGAGAGGGATCTAATTTATTGAGGTGCAATTTTTTTCTTCGTGTAAAAAATTAAGATTAAAATAATATAAAATTTAAACCTCATGAAATTGGATCCCTCTTGATCCTTAATAGATATGAGTTTAAGATAGATCTATGCTGGTTTTAATTTTTTTTATTTTAAGAGTCGACATGATTTTTTTTAATTACTTTTGTTTTTTAATGTTACGAGCCAAAATTAATTTTTTTAATTACTTTTTATTTTTGGGAACGTTACGTTATGTAATGTGACAAACGTGACAACACCTCCCCCATGCTGGGCTTAGAACACCTTGCTAGTCTCAATGCAATGAAAATTCTATGCTCATTTTCTGCTCAATTTTCTATTTGACCAGACACAAGAATTAGTATCATTCAGATAAAGAAGCAAGTGAAGCATGTCCATAATGAACATGTTAAGTTTAACCATGTAGAGATATTTTAGAACCCCTTTAAAGGAATCTGGCGTGATTAGTGACATAATCGTTTATCATTTCCTAGTTTTTTATGAAAGAAGCTTGTCACGTATCATTCATATAAAGAAAAAGGGAATCATGTCCATAATGAACATGTTGACCTTTTAGAGAGATTTTAAAACCCCTTTGAGCATAGGGTGTGGTTAGTAACCGATTCATTTATCTCTACCTAGTTTTTTTAATGAAAGAAGCTTATCACTGTCACTGCTACTACTGATCATTTCATCTTTATGAAATCATCAATAGTTTCTTGTCCAACTGCTCCTGGGTCCTGATGATTAGTCGGACAAGCATTTAATAAAATTTACATGCTCAACCACTAAAATATATTTCAAAAGGATATTGGGAATTTCTCAGCTAGGTAGCATTAGTATATCTGAATAGGAAACAACATCAAAAATGAAAATTATTAAAATGAAACACTAAAACTAAAGCAAAAAACACCACACTATACTAATAATCACATATGAGTTGACAGAGAGCAAATGTACACCATAATTACCGTGCACTGCAATTAATAATGAGGTATCAACTTCCAGCTACAGAATATGCAGTAATACTTCCTGCAAAAATAAGAAGGATCAAGTTCAGAATACCAAACAGTAAAAAAATGGGGCAGAAATGCAGAAGCTAATGTATTTCCCGCTGGTACTTGAATGCATATCAAATGAAAAAAAATTAATCTTGCAATAATTGGGTTTATTGTACACCCAATGCCCGTAGTCAGAAGAAATGTTCAATCCTACCTTGTGTTAATACCAATGTTGCATTTACAGACATTGCAGAAATGGCACGAACACGCTCACTGAGAAACATTGCTTGGTCAACTGGCACAACACCCAGTACAAATCTTAGCAAACAGTTATGGTTTCCTTTTCATCAGCATATTTTTAGCCTCTGTTGCAGCATTTGAAAGCTTTGAATGGTGTCCAAGGAAATAGAACATTCAATTAGCATTACTAAGGCAGTGCATTTCAATCTTCATCCCTCTTAAGAAAATTATATCATTGAATCCATCATTCCCATAAATGAAGGAAAATATTTTCTTAGCACCCTCCCAAACATTTCACCCAGTAACATTGGTCAATTCTTAACTGAATGTGTTCTCTATGAGCATTCAATTCATTTCATAGATGCATTAAAAAATACAGAACTGGCAAGCTAACTAGGGGTCCAGCACATTAAGACTCTGGCTAAGGGCATTTTCCTAAAAACCAGAACCAATGTCACCTTGGACACTGAGTTTAAACAGACAAACCTGAGAGCTCTAGGGACTTCTTGTCAGCAGGATCCTTATCACTCTCGCAATGAGATGCATCCACATCAAGAAATGACAGTAAGTGAATTGAATGGCGACCGTCTGATACCCAGAGCTTTTGTGATGCTGCAACAATTTCATCCGAATATAACTGATGATTTTAGCATGGTATCGCTAGATTTAATGGAAAGGGTAACATTAGTAGCACTTACCAAAAGATGACACCTCCGGGAAAACTGCAAGCATATTAACTTTCATGGGGCACTTCAGATATCTCAAACAGCTGTCGACAGCAACATCACGATCTTGTTCCTTCTGACCATCCCCAGTAGATACCAGATTATGAAGGCTCAGAATATGGATGTCTCCCATTGAATCCAATACCACAAACTTGGTTTGGCTCAAAGCGTGGATGGAGACCGCCCTTAATAGCTTCCTCGATAGATGAGGCAATATATCACCTTCTTTGTTTGCATCCTTGAAAGGCACAAAAAAAGAACTCCCCTTTCCCAAGGTATCCCTCACTTTTAAGGAGGATCTACTCTTCATTGGCAAAGAGGAGACAGAAGAATGAATAGTCCCTTCTATGGGGTGCTTACTCCCCCCCATAACTGATGGAAAAATACTAGACGAGGAAGCAGAAGCAGAAGCTGACACTGAAAGAGGAGCAAGTGGCCCAGATAATGATGATGATGCTGAGGAAGATGAGAGTGACATATATGACAGCTGTGAAAGCTGCTGTTGAGTATACCAATCATCTAAGGCAACTCTACTTTGACATATTTGACCATTACTCCTTTTTGATGCAAGCAACTTTGCTTCACACTCATGCAAAGCATTATTTACACGGTCTCCTGCTCAAAAAGATCATATATCAGAACTGCTTACTCACAATACAGCTATTCCCAACACTAAACCGTCAGCTGACATAAAAGCAATCAGTAAAGTAGTAGTGGCGTTGGGATTTACGTGATGCAAATAGAAAAAGAGATATAAAGGAAATAAAGGAAATATCTACAGTAAATAAAGGAAAAAGAGGTAAGCCCAAAAATTGTACAGAATATAATGGAAATATCTACAGTAACTTTTCTTTTGGTTGAATCTTCATAACAGTCTGGCAATTAGGCTTCAGATACATCATTCTAATTTTACAAAAATGTTTTCCATGGTTTGTTTGCCACAAATTGGACACAGCTAAGAATGTTGTGTAGAAATGTAGGGTTGCAGAGTTATTTGAGGATGGGTTTATGTTGAGTACAATATCCTGTCTGTTGCCCCGCTTTGTTGGAAAGGGGGCTTTTGAGGGGTATAAATAGCTGATCCGGAAGGCAGTAAGGACTAATGGGCACTTTAAGACTGGCAGGCATCTGCTTCTAGAAAAATGGTGTATAACAAACTTTCACGAGGATGTTAATCCATGCCAGTTATGAAAACTAACAACTTCTTAAATCAAAGTTGGCTATGCATCTTAGCCAGAATGGGCATTTTTAGGAAAGACATAGGTTCCCTTCAGATAAGAGCCAAACCAAACATGCTAGCCCTCCTCTCTTATGTACAAAAAGGGAGCATGTTGATGGCCCTGGGGCTCCACAATTTCTAAGCATGCACTACAAAAAGGTTTGTTTTCTCATCCAGGTTCTATTTGGAGATTAAAAAGAACAAAGCAACACGAAAGAAACATTACATTCGTCGAACAATCATGATAAACTAATTTTTATGTTGGACAATACAAAACAAAATGCAGATCCACTTCATCATCATAAAAAGGACAATTCCAGACAAACCAACTTCAATGCGTCTCCGTAGTGGAAATGAACTCTGACAATATTAAAAAATTTGACAAAAATAGGAACAAATAAGCAGATTCATTTGGCATCCACAAATAGAGCAATTTTAGACTTACCGACTTCAAATCCTCTTTCTGTGGTTCCATTGCTGTGCACATTAGCAAAGGCCTCCGTTCCTTGGACCGACCCTGTACACGCCATTTTCGCATTGGCGCAGTTGCATCTAATACCATTCACCCAATTGGCCACAGCATCTGGAGATCCTTTACCACCAGATGCCAAAATCCCCTGCTGTAACACACCAAATGTTTCTCCATTACAATGTGTCCCAGCAGCAATTGACCATATGTCGCCATTGGTCTTTGAAACAATGCTTCCATTTACACTCTCTATCACTCCATTTTTGGGATGACCCTTGAAATCTGACCCTCTTTCACCATTACCCTGTCCCTTGACCAAACTGTTCTTCACACGATCTGCACAAGCTGGAACGTTGATCGCTCTTTCGCATACTTTGCTAAAGTCTACGCCTTTCGCAACATCGGCAGCGACCATTTCACCGCCATTGCACCGGCAACTCGAAAGAGTTGTACCATCCCGAAGACTACCGACTTTTTTCGGAACAATTTCCCCCTGCAATTCGCTGGCTTTGGTGTCGCCCTTGATGCTCTTTGGCATAACCTCCGAAGAACTTAACTGCGAATTGCTCTGATCCAAATCCCCAATTCTGCCCCCATCCATCTGAAATTCATCTCGGCTCCTTTCGCACCCATGGACGCTTTTCTTCTGCTTGACTTTAACCAGAGGTCGCAGAGGCCAAACCCTGACCCCATTCTCCTGCCCCAACAACATATGTTGAAGCGAAAGCTGAATTGAGTAAACAGGCCCATTGCAATCAACGACACAGCATTTGATCAAACTAATACATACCAGACTCCCAGGTTCAAAACCCTCCCCCTTCAATTTTGCAGTCCCCTGCTCGTCCTTGATCTTGGCTGCCATGACCCATATTTTCCCTACAGAAGCCGAGTACAAAGCCAACACATTTACCGACGCCGCGATCTTCACCGCAAATCCGTGTGCCAAGTCCACGACCCCTGGCTTTCCCAAACCCTCGGAACCCTTCGAAGCCCTGACCTCGATACTCGCACGGTTAAAACCCGAACTCAAGCCCAGATTCAAACCCGAGTTCTGCCGAAGCAGCCAGGCCCTGAGAACTGTCCGGGAACCAGCCCGATCGGGCATTGCGGAGATAAAAACCACCGCTCCGGTGACCTTTTTGGATCTGTTGGCCGGCCGGGGCTTGATCAGGCGGAGAAAACAGGCGTCTGATGTGGGAGCCGGCACTTGGGCCGCTGTAGAACATGGGGACTTCAAAGAATACAGAAGGCATGATGAATCTGACAGCATTAGAGCCAAGGATTCTGAGTTGGGATCTAACCACACCTTGACCACCTGTGATGGGTGGGTTACCTCCGCTAGGGTCAGCTTGCTCGCCTGCATAACATCCCTGCAATCTATTCGCCTGCTCTTGCGATTGCGATGACCATTCAATCGAGGGCTTCTTATGAATCTTCTTCGTCTCCTGCCCGATTTCTTAGATCTCTCGTCGCGAATTGTCTTGGGTATTTCTCTTCTTTCAATGAAATACAGACCGGACGACGAGACGAAGGAAGAAGGAGGTGATCCGCGCGGGCCGATCGGTGGGACGTCACACGGGACTCGATTACAGCGCCCAGGTCGTATGGGGTTTGATCCCGAGCGCTTGTTGCGGTTCCCGGCGGGGTTTAAGCGGTTTCGTTGTTCGAGGAAAACAAAAATAATCCTATCTCGTTAGCGTAAGTATGAGTTTAAAGGGCTAAAATAGCAGGAAAATGTTTTTTTTTAAATAAATGAATCAATGGTACCACTGAAAAAATTTATATATGGATTAGTTTGTGATTCCATAGTTACTTATCTTTACTAAACCTACTTTTACGTTAATTACGTGGTGCTTTGATTCGCTGAATTAATCGTACTGTATTATATTTGTGTTTGTGTTTTTTAATTGTGATTAGTGTATTGTTTACAAGGGGTGATAATAGTTATTAACTAATCAAGTGTAGTGTAAGGGTGTTGACCAATTTTAAAAGGTTAATAATGAGATGAAAGAATTTGTATTAATAAAGAGTATAAAAATTAATTATAGACGGCAGTTGTAGACAAATTCTAAAATGTTAATAATGTGATGAAAGAACTTATAATAAAAATGTGAATATGAAAATTACTTCTATAAAAAAGAAAAAGAATTATAAATAGTATTTATTAAATTTATATGATTTATTTGTGATTATGTATTTTAGAATTTTGGGGTGGACTATTATTTATGAGTTTTCATTTATGGACTATAATAAGATAAGTGCACTTTTTAGATTAATTCTATGGGCGTGGTCCAAAATTCATAATTAATAATTTCAAAAAAATCAAAAATAGCTTAGTTAAGCTCTCATAAGTACAGTGTGTGATAGTTGGAAAAAAATAAACTTCAACTTCAACTAATTGATTATTAGATACAACTATTTGATTAATAGATACAACTATGAGCTTAAACTGCCGATATATTAACTTGTAAATTAACTATTAGTTACAATTATTAGTTGGAAAAATTAAACTTCAACTTCAACTATTCGATTATTAGATACAACTATGAGCTTAAACTGCAACTCACGATATATTAACTTTTAAATTAACTATTAGTTGAAAAAATTAAATTTTAACTTCAACTATTAGATTATTAGATACAACTATTGGATTAATATATATTCAACTTCAATCATGACTTTTACTTTAATTGTAATTGTTGATATATTAACTTTTAAATTAACTATTAGATACCATTATTAGCTTAACTCCAATGATTTTACAACTATTATCTTAATTTCAACTCTAATCACAATTTTATTAGATAATTATTAGCTTAACTTCAACTCTAATCGCTTAAGGCTTAGTCGAAGTACATTTGGCATCTAGGAGTCTAGCTAATGTGCACTCATTTGAACTCTAATAAAATCCTTTGTGTACATGAACTCCTAATAAACTCCTTCATTTAGAAGTTGGCATCTAGCTAATTACACTGACAAACGTTTATATCTTAGTATTTTGGGATGGACTACCATCTATGATTTTTCATCTATGGACAAGAATGAGACAAGTGTACTGTCCAGATTGATTTTATGGGCATCGTTCAAAATTCATAATTAACAATTTCAAAAAAATAAAAAATAAAATAACTTAGTTAACATGTGATAAGTACATTCAAATGCATAAGATAGGATTCGAATCAAGCAACTCGGACTGACTCCGAAGCTGACTCAGTGTGGGAAAATCACCACTAGAGCTCACTAATGCAACTTTGGATAACTAACTTAGTCTACAGTCAATGAACTGATGAGGGTAGGTGAACAAAGGCGCCCACACTCCCTTAGATCATGCAAACTAGTGCTAGGCTAATTGATTGTGATCTAATTGATGGTAATTGGAGCATAAGTGAACATAACTGATTACCTACCAAGGTCAACTGAAAGAGACTCTTGGTGGCACTCATAGTGGGTTCCTAAATTATAGGGATTGGTCCCTAGGGCACCTAAACTCATGCAATCAGGTGCAGTAAGTGACAGATATCCACTAGGTGTGTCCCCCATGCACTATTGAAGTGATGAAGACCTTATAAGCCAAGAAAATAGACTATGTGGTCAAAGGGAGGATTAATAATAATCCCAACACAACCTACATGAATTCAAATGAGAAGAGAAGGATGTAGAAGAGAGAGAAGAATTTAGCATAGATTGATCAATTACTCATGGAAAAATTGTATACACATAGAGACAAAATGGAATAATATGATTGTATTCATGAATTGGTAATTAATATGTAATGCAATGGTTATACATATAGGAGAATTCGAATGCCTAAGATAGGATTCAAATCTACCAACTTGGACTGACTCTGGAGCTAAACTCAGTGTGGGAAAATCACCACTAAAGCTCACTAATGCAACTTCGGATAACTAACTTAGTTTATCATTAGTTAACTAACGAGGGTAGGTGAACAAAGTTGCCCACACACCCTTTAATCATGCAAACTAGCGCTAGGCTAACTGATGGTAACTGGAGCATAACTGAACATAATTGGTTACCTACCAAGGTCAACTGAAGGAAACTGTTGGTGGCACTCAGAGTGGGTTCCTAAATTATAGGGATTGGTCCCTAGGGCACCTAAACTCATGCAATCAGGAGCAGTAAGTGGCAGTTGTCCTCTAGGTGTGTCCCTCGTGCACTAATGGAGTGATGAGGACCTCCTAAGCTAGGAAAATAGTCAATTAGACTATGTGGTCAAAGGGAGGATTAATAATAATCCCAACACCCCCCCTTAATCCTGACTTTGGACAACTTGGGCTCTGGAAACTAAGACCAAAGGTAACCCATACAATCTAAATGCAAAAACAAAATTGCTTAATAAAACCGAGGAAATGGGGAAAACCTCATGGGAAAAACCTCCCCTCAAAATAAGCAGTAAAATCAGGATCAACATTCATATCAAGAGAAAATTCTTCTTGAATGAAAAACTTGTGAAAATATTTATGCAACCTGTATCTCTATGGTGTAGTGAAGCAGTTTGATGGTCCTTGTGTGCACTAGTATCCTGGGACTGTGCATGTGAACCTCTCCATCTTCTTCCAATCTGATGATAGACAAGAGAATGAATGTTGCCTTTGTCTCTTCTTTGTGGAGGAGAGTGACATGATCCAATTTGTTCTTCAGTGAGCAGAATTGTTGATCAATTGGTGTAGGGGGTTAGATTAAAACCAACATAACCAGCACCTCCAAGATCTTCAGGGTCCTACACTTGGTAGGATCACCAAATTTAGCTTAACCACCAAATTCTATGCTAAAATTGTCCCCCCTTAATTTTGCCTCCATACCCTCCTTTCCGCAATTTTGCCTCCCCGCAAATCTATTTCCGCATGCGGGTTGCTGGATGCAGAATGCCAATAATCCGTAAATTTCCCTCTGCAATTCTCCTTCCACTACTCTGTTTCTGCTTGCAGGTTGCAGGATGCGGGATGGCAACTTTCCAAAGTTGTCCCTCCCCAATTCCTCTTTCGCACTCGGGTTGTGGGATGTAGGATGCGGGATGCAACTTTACGCCTACAAATCTTTTTCTGCAATTTTTCCCACCATTGGATTTTCCTCTACGGCCTCGATCTACACCATTTGTTTTCTGCAAAACTCGTTAAGGCAGAAAATTTGGATTTGGGTGCGGATTGATCAAAGGTCGATAAATCCAACCTTTAGCCTACACGATTTATCAACCTAGCACCTCTATGTATGCAGTTACCTATACTTTAGTTCATTCAAGCATCAATTTGGCATTTGAACCAACAGTTTCATGAAACACACGTCGATGTTCAAAACACCACCATAGTCAGCTTTGCATAGCGACACCATTCACAACAATGCATACATCTAAGTTAATAATACTGCAACACACACTGCTAATCTTTCTATTAAACAATAAAAGAAAGAAACACACACAACTGGCTCTCTTTCAGTCTCTGCAACCCATTTACAAATAGACACAGACGTAGTCTATTCTTCCCTCTGCAAATTTGCAATCCTCACCCTAAAAAGCAGAACCCCTACTACTTCTCAAACTTAGTTATTTATCCTAAGTTGTTGTTTCCCCCTTTGAGTCGGTTCTGTAACAGACACTACCACGCATAAGGAAAAAAACGTCTATGTCCAAACAAACAATTCAGCAGCTGATCTCCACGCAGGGAGTCACGACCTGCCATTATTCCTACTACTCTAACAGACTACGACTAAGAAGAATGACTCGTCATTATCTAGAAATTTCATAAAAACATAAGTTATTTACAATGTAATAGTCTAGGGACTATTAACTCAAAATGTGGAGACCCCTTCCTGGCCTGATCTAACATTGAACTTGGAATTTGAAATGGTTAGTCGGATGCTCCTGCATCAAACTCACAAGGGTGAAAAATTATGAACCCATGTTCATTAGTTCAGTTACAGTGCAACCCTTGGTTTCTAATTCTGTAGTGCTCATTCATGTGGAATCTCCTGGTGGTCGCTTATTCCATTTGACAAAATGCTCCAGATGGTCCTTCTTCCTCGTACTTTTGGTCACTTTACTATCCAGAATGGCCCCAACTTTCAATGGTTGTGTCACAGGCATTCCGGTAGGCATCTCTATCTCATCAGCATTTGCTAAGAATTTCTTGAGTGTACTGCAGGGTCCAACCTTTTTCCTCTTCAACCATGTTTTCCAGTACTGTGTTTGTAATTGGTTCTTTGGTTCTTCCAACATGTGTTCATACTTCTTTGAACATTCCAGTTCTTCTTTTCTCTGCCCTGTAAACAAGTTGTCAACTGGTTCTCCTCTACCCGCATATAAACAATTCAGGCTTCCTGTTACAATAGTAAACATAAAATTTATTAGCATAATGATGATTGATGTCCAAGAATTCTCTTCTTGGAATCTTTGCTCTTCCTCTCCTTTGCTTGTTACTGTTACATCACCATCCTTGGTAATCTTAGTAACCATACACTTCCCATTGTTTTTATTAACTTCATATTGTGCTTCCTCTATCAATGCCATACTTGCATTGGACATTTCTTGCTGGTTTGTTTTGCCCTTCAACCAACCACTGCACACCATGTTGGTTAATTAAACCTCATTATCATTTGCCTCAGCTTTCGAATCATCCACGATTTTCTTATCAGTCATAATCAACAACTGATTATTAGCCTCTTCTTGCTTACCCTTAAGTGGATGAAGACTATGCTTCTTCCCATTCATTTCAAAGGAGTAAACATTCATCTTGCCTTCATGCACTGCTTCCCTGTCAAACTACCAAGGTCTACCTAATAAAATATGACAAGCATCCATCTCAATAATGTCACATTTTACCATCTTGATAGCTTCCAATATGAAACTTTACCTGGCATTGTTCTTTCACAAGAACTTGATGACCTTTCTACAACCATGCAACTCTGTATGGTTCTGGATGTACTGTCTTCCTCAAATTTAGTTTGTCCACCATCTCTGTAGACACCAAATTATCAGTACTGCCACTATCAACAATTAATTTGCAACACTTACCTTCAACTTTGCAAACTGACTTAAACAGGCTCCTCCTTTGGATTGGCTCCTCGATTATTTTCCTCATTAATAAGGCTTCACCTTTTTCAGGATAGGCCACGACCTCCTCTAATTCTTGTGGAGCTTCAGGTTTAGTTTGTACTACTTGTGCTTCTCCCCGTCTGGCAACATTTTCTGGACAGTCCCATGACATGTGACCGAGTTGTCCACATGTGTAACATCTCACTGTTCCACCTCTTCCTCTGCCTCTTCCGCTTGAAGCATTTTGACCACCTCTGTTCTCATTATTTCGTTCAGGCTACCCTTGCTGGTTTGAACCGCTATCTTCACCCTTTTGTTGTTGTTCCTTTCCTCTAGAGCCTCTTGCCTTTGCTTTCTGACTCTGCCTCCTCATCAGCTTCTCCTCGGCCTTCAAAGCAACTTGATATGCTTCTTCAACAGACCTTAATGACAACAAACTCAATTCATCTTGTATATGAGATCTCAAACCATTGACATACCTAGCTACTCTCTCAAGTGTATCCTTTATATGTCCAGATCTAATATTCACCTTGTAGAATTCCTCAGTATACTCCCTAACCATTATTGATTTCTGTCAAAGATTTTGCATTTTCCTAAACAAAATCAACGTGTAATATTTAGGAAGAAATTTACCTTTTAAATTAGTTGTCATTCTGCTCCAACTATTGATCTTGGCTTTGTGGTTCAAGATCCCCTCCTCTTGCACACCATCCCACCATAAGGACGCATGCCCTTTCAACTTTGTGACAACAAATCTTACTTGCATGTCTTCCTTTACCTCAGCATAATCGAAATGCTTATTCATAGCACTGATCCAATCAATTAGTTCCTCTAGATCCAAGTTCCCACTATAAAATGGTACATCAGCCTTCGAACTTGAAGCTGCACCAAATATTGATTTAAGTATTTTTACCTCAGGAGTTTCAACAGTTGTATCCTCCTCCTCTTCGAAGACTTCCTCATCACTTGTGTCTCCAGTGTGCTCATGATGTCTGCCAGTCTCTAAGACGTCCAGTCTTGCCCTCAGATTTCTTATCTCCTCTCTCATATCTGCATTGCCAGTAGTTCTTCATCGCCTGCCTCAACCTCTCCCAATTCTGAGTTCCATCTCATGGCACAACAAGTACTTCTTGACACAACCTTACTATTAGTAATATCTTTTCTTTTCTGAATATGTTAGCAATTAGGAGTAAACACTATCTCGATTTTGTTTTCAAGACAACTACTCCAATCCTTAACACTAACAATTCCACAATATTCATAAATAAAATACAATACTCAACCTTCTGATACCAAAACTGGTGCAGGGGGTTAGACCAAAACCAACCCAACCAGCACCTCCAAGATCTTCAGGGTCCTACACTTGGCAAGATCACCAAATTTAGCTTAACCGCCAAATTTAATGCGAAAATTGTCCCCCTGCCATTTTGCCTCCCTACCCGCCTTTCCGCAATTTTGCCTCCTCGCAACTCTATTTCCGCATGCGGGTTGCGGGATGCGGAATGCTAATAATTCGTAAATTGCCCTCCGCAACGGAGTTTCTGCTTGCGGGATGTGGGATGGCAACTTTCCAAAGTTGTTCCTCCACAATTCCTCTTCCACACTCGGGTTGCGAGATGAGGGATTCTGATTTTCCCAAAGTTACTCCTCTGCAACTTTCCACTTGCAAATATTTTTCCACAATTGTTCCCACCGTTGGATTTTCCTCTACGGCCTCGATCTCCTCCATTCGTTTTCTGCAAAACTCGTTAAGGCAGAAAAAAATAGATTTGGGTGTGGATTGATCAAAGGTCGATCAATCCATCCTTTAGTCTGCATGATTTATCAGTCTAGCACCTCTATGTATGCATCTACCTATACTTTAGTTCATTCAAGCATCAATTTGGCATTTGAACCAACAATTTCATGAAAACACGTTGATGTTCAGAACACCGCCATAGTCAGCTTTGCACAGTGACACCATTCACAACAATGCATACATCTAAGTTAATAATACTATAACACACACTTCTAATCTTTCTATTAAACGATAAAAGAAATAAACACACACAACTGGCTCTCTTTCAGTCTCTGCAAACCATTTACAAATAGACACAGACGCAGTTTGTTCTTCCCTCTGCAAATTTGCAATCCTCACCCTGAAAAGCAGAACCCCTACTACTTCTCAAACTTAGTTATTTATCCTAAGCAACTACTTCCCCCTTTGATTCGGTTCTGTAATAGACACTACCATGCATAAGGAAAAAAACATCTCTATCCAAACAAACAATTCAGTGGCTAATCTCCACGCAGGGAGTCATGACCCGCCATTATTCCTACTGCTCTAACAAACTATCACTGAGCATAGTGACTCATCACAATCTAGAAATTTCGTAAAAACATAGGTTATTTACAATGTAATAGTCTAGGGACTATTAACTCAAAATGTGGAGACCCTTTCCTGACCTGATCTAACATTGAACTTGGAATTTGAAATGGTTAGTTGGATGCTCCTGCATCATCAATCCTTACCATCATGTAGCATCTCTTTGGGAGCTTGTTACACCTCTCTAAAGGAAGTGAATTTGCTTGACATAGCGCAAGGTTCTCTTTTTGAAACTAGGATCTTATTCTCCTCGTGTCAGATGGCTCTCCAATCATGTTCTTGGTGGCCTCAATAACCTTTTGTGCCCATTTAGGCCTAGGATTGGGAGTAGGGACTGGATTTTGATCTAGATCACTGTGAACTTTATCTTCAATTTCAAAAACTGATTCAGCTGGGTCCTCTGCTTCAGATTCTAAATCCGGAACATAATGGAAACATTATCATATGTAAAAGGTGTAGGTAGAATGGTTCTACCTCCCTTTTCAAATGGTAGATGAGACTGTACTAGATATGAGTATTGCAGAAAGTGTGAGAATTCATATGCCTTGGAGGCATGGTTTGCAACACCCTTCGCTATAATCTTCTCGGTTGAGATATATGATATCTCCACTAAGTCAGGACCAAATACCACTCACTTTGGTGGGCCAATAGGTGTCATCTGGTATACAGATAACAAATTTACAGCTAAAGAGGGCACATAGAGTACATCTTTGAACATTCCATGTTTTAACTTGATTGAACCCTTTCCTTCAACTCGAATCTGAGTGTCATCACCCATGTGAATACTCGAACCATCAGTAAGTTGCAATGAAGAGAATGATTCACTGGATGCATTCATATGATTGGAGGCTCCAGAATCAATGAGGAAGGCATGTTATTTTGAGCAGCTAGCCTTCAATGCATGGCATCTCTCATCATGATATTCAGTGTTTTCTCCAGAGTCGGTCTTCCTTGCGCCTTCAAGGAGTGCAATGTTGTGTTACTCAAGGATTTTTGCCATCTGATCAATGGTCTTCTTCATACAATACTTCTCTATATGGTTTCCTTTCTTATAGTAAGAGCACTTGCCCTTGTCAGACCCTTAATGTTTGTCCTTCCTAGAGCCTAAGCTTCATCTCATGGATCAAACTCATCTTTAGGTTCAAAGTCAATGTTTATTTTCTCTTTACCTTTATTCTTCCTTCTTGCTTGCACATTCATTGTCTCAACAGCTAAGAGAGCTTGATTTGGAGCGGCTTTGAAAGCTCCCATCTGTATTAGCTTGTCTTGTTCTTGGATTAGAGACTCTGTGAAGGCATCAAGGGATGGCATTCTCCAATTAGGAGTAGTCAGTCTCCCAAAGAGAAAGGTAGATACAAACACTAAGAATTCTGAGCCAAGTTTGCTCAATATGGAGAGCACCAATTGCTCATCCTTCTTCTCAATCCCACATTGCCTACATTGCATGACCAATGATTTGAATTTTGAGAAAAATTGTTCTATAGTTTTGAAGTTAGTGGGTTATAGTGCTATCAGCTCATTTTCCAGGATATGGACCCTTAGCTCATCATGTTTGCCAAACAAGGATTCGAGCTTATCACATACTTCTTTAAGAGTCTTAAGTCCATCAAGATGGAACAACAACTCCCTAAATATGTGGATGCACGTGTAGCCAAAAGTTTCATCAAGCCTATCCAGATGCTTCGATTTTTCAATATACTGTTGGGGTTCGACTGCTTTTCCCATGGTCATCTTGTGCAAACCTTTGTTGCAAACAGAAATCTGCATATCTGTTGATGTATTTGTAACTTCAGAATGTATTCACTTGTATATCTTATGTATTGTACCCCGATGTTTATTCCGGGAAGTATATGTAATGTAATTGAGTCCTGTCATGCCCTGATGTTCCGATCGGGAGATTCAATAATGTAAACAAGTCATGTAAAGTCATTGAGGTTAACCCTCCATTGTAAGTCGGGGCAATAGTCCCCACATTTGAGTCAAGGTTAACCCTCCTTGTTGATCGAAGGAAAACGTCCCCACAGTTGTGGGGCACTAGGGTTATTAGACTCTCCTAGAGATGTTGGCCCTGGTAAGTAATTGTTAAGTGAGGCCGACTTGTTGGAGTGGACATTAAGCGAATGAAAGAATATAAATAGAGAGTGAGCCTCTCTATTTATCACACACACACTCACTCACTGGGGCGCATGACTGAGAGAGAGAGAGAACAACTATGAAGATCATCTTTTCTGTCTTTGGGTTTTACTGATGCCATTGGTACTCATTCCAGCTATGAGGAAGTTGCGGGGTTTCTCCTTTATGGTTTCCTCGAGGGAAATTTTTTGTGTCTCTTGTCTCTTGTGATTTTTGTTGTGCATGTTATTCTCTTAGATAAGATCCTAGATCATATTGCTTAAATGATAAAAATCTAACACGGTATCAGAGCTAACCTGAGAAGAATACATTGTGCAGCTGCAGAAGCTAGGGATTCTTACTTTTTGGGTCTCTCTCCACAATCCATCAGCAAAAGAAGGCTAGGCTAACTCTACATTGAAGGGCACATCTTTTTGTTGAAGCAACATTTGATTCCGGGCATTTTCAGTTTTTGGTGCGAGAAATTAAGGCTTTTTAGTGAGCTCGACATAGGATTTCTCTCCTCATCAAAATCGAAGTTTAGAGACCTGGGTCAAGATTTTTGGTTGGGTGAAACTCTGGGAAAGTCAAACCCTAGTTTGACCCCGAGCTTGAAAAACCCTAAAATACTGAAACTGATAGTTTTGGTAGATTCGCTATATCTCGAGATTGGAGAAGGCTCAGGTGACGAAACTTTCACAGGTCGAAGATAAATTCCTGATGTACACTGTGTCCAAGTTTCAGCCTCAGATTCGCTATATTCTAGGAGATATGATTCCTCCAAGTTAGGGTTCCAACCTCTCCAAGTTTGTTTTGAGTTTAAGGTGTGGAGTGTGTTACATATTGCAACGTTAGTGCCTCCCTACTGATCCACCTTTAACCCTAGATCATCATGAACATTATGATCTTTACAACAATCAAACTTACCTTGACATGACCTGCTTGGTACATGTAAGTAGGTGTGCCCGTAATGGGGTTTGAACGCGTAGTTGTTGGTTCTTGTCGGATCTGGTAGTTAGTGAATTAAGTAGCTTTGTTGAAGCAGTACGGTAGTAAAATCATCAAATCCATGTAATGCTGGCTATGGTTTCCTCTTAGGAGTTTGAATCAAATACAAGGAGCAGTAAGAATGTCTATGTTGGAGTGACTAATGTAGAACCAATGACAAAGCATACCCAATTGCGTAAGATGTTGAGTGGTAGAGAAATAGGTTTCGTTTTAAGTTTAAGGCATGGGGTGTGTTACATATTGCAATGGTGGTGATGCCCTAGTGATTCATCATTAACCTTAGATCACCATGAACATTATGATCTTTACAATGATCAACCTTACCCTGACATGACCTGCTAGGTACATGAAAGTGGTCTTAATTAATTAGCTCCTGCAGAGCAATGATTTTAATAAATGCACGATGATCTCATCTCATCACGACATCTTGGAAACCATTTTACGAGGTTCAGATAATCTATACGAGCCAATCCCATTTAAGAAAAATAGTTAAAAAAATAATAAAAATATTATAGACTATAGTCTTGACTTTAGAAATACAAAAAATTTACTTCCATCGACATGAATAATACCACCTTCCTGAAAACTATATTGTCCCCCGTCGGGGACATAATAATAAAGAGGCTCAAATGTTAGAGATTATTTGCTCTATATTCATCAATACATCAACATAATAAAAATATTAACAACAAAATGCATTAAGAAGTCCAATAAAAAGTTGGATCAATATACTATGTAGATTTTGAAATTGGTTCGCTCAACACAACAATAACCAAAATAAACCCTCGATGGACGAAATCCCACAACCTATTAAGTTGAGTGATGTAATAATTATAAAAAATTTGAGCCCAAAAGGGGTCGGAAGAAACCTTTTTGGGCCTCTTTTCATTCATCTCTCATATTTGGGTGTTGTGTCTGTGTGCATGTCACATGTTTTTTTCGATATTCAACTCCTCTCGGCCTTCCTACTCACTGTCCTGTCGAAATATTACAAAGTTGTCTAACTTGCAATATTATTCATTTTCACTCAATTTAAAAGGTCGGAGGCTCGTAGATCCAAGGACAAGGCAAGAACAAATTCAAAATGCACAAGAAGCAAGGTTGGATTTACGGTATTTTTTGTCTTAGGGTTTAAATTTTTTGGAGATCAGATCAGATGCATGGATCTGTTTGCAAAAGCCAAGGTTATGGATATTATTATACATACTGCTGTTGGCCACATTATTTAACCTAAATCTCAATCATCACTTTAACATGGGAGCGGAAAATAAAAGGGTGAAATGTCCACTTCGTGGTCACATTTGAAGCCACAATTAGACACTAATAACTAAACCAAAGATATTGTCATGCATACACACCTTATATATGCATGCATCCAACAATTAATAGCTAGAATTTTGGTTTACTTTCGGAAGATATGGAGTACAGTTAAGTTATTGACATCATATGTGTATTATCTTTTCTGAAATAGATGAATACATCAAATGAATTTCTAGTCCATTATTATTTCTCTATATGGCTTATTTTACAGATCATTCATAATTTTATGTCATAGACTGTCCCCTTTTACATGCTCCAACTCAAATCAGGATTAGTAAACGAAGCTTCAAGCAAAAACAATTATGAAATCATACACTCCTTAAATCTGACATGGAAAATAAGGGAACTTAAGTCTAAAGCAAATTTCCAGACCATTCTTGAGAACTAGAAGGAAACACAATATAAGATACCAAATTTGGGATACAAGCAGAGCAAACTTTGACAGCTTTCTTGCACCCTTGACTATTTCCTTGCCTTATATCACCCAAATTTCACATGCTAGATTTTATGCATGCTCTCCTTAAGTCTGGTAGCCTTAAATACATAAGTAGAGCCAAGTATACAAACAACCTTTGTTGTCAAATATATTAAAATATACACACATTGTCTATCTACCATCCATAATTTCATGTCACACTTTCCAACAAATAATTTAAAGAATGGATGATTCATAAGAATTCTTGGTATTCTAAGGTTTTAGTGATGTGAACTGGCACCATACTCACAAAATAATTCCAGAAGGAAAAAGATGACATCAGAGACAGACTTAGCAAGACAAAGGTAAAAAAGACAACACTGAAAACAATCTCACTAATATATGCCTTATCTTGTCCAAGTTCCTCAGACAATAAAACATTTTTTGTTAGATGAATACAGGTACATGTGATAATTTGCATAAAGCATCCAGTGTCCTCATACATCCACCATCACTAACAAAAAAAATTCACACATAAATAAAGGAACATATAAAAAAGACAGGCGTGACAAAATGCTATTTAAAATCACCATATCTTATTCTGCAAGAATGGATGTAAGCATGCTATTCACAAACTACAAAAGTTTAATAATTATAGGGTCGTTGATCAGTCAGAAAAGTCAATGAGTGTAGACTTTTCAGATTGAATATTAAATATATTCCAATAAAAAGGTAACATATTATGTACTCGGGTTGTTAACACTAATATGAACATATATACTTTGAGAAACAATGTACACAAACTCACTGGAAGAAGCACAAATCCAACATCTTGAAGAGTTGGCCCAGGACAATGTAAATAATGAATTCCTCGAGCAGCTAACCCATGAAGATAGTGGTAAAATGAAAAGCATGCCAAACTTATAATTCCTCTCCTTGTAAATTTCAGATACTAAAATCATATTGTAAATGCAAGAACAATAAAGTATTATAATCATGGAAAAAAACCTTTACGTATTATAAAAATGAGTTAACGTCATTGAGAGAATAAATTTGATTAAAAAAACCCAATAGCCAAAGCCCTTGCTATATTATATAGTTTAGAGTTTGCTTTGAACAGGGGCATATCTAAACCACAATGTCACGGAGACTTAGTTTCAAATTTTCAAAATTCACACAGATCATTTCAAACTTCTTGAGGCAAACAAGCTGATAAACAAGGAATCAATGAAGGTTGGTGGCATGCTTAATATCGATTATTAACTCAGTATGTTTAGCACCAAAAGACTGATCAATTGCACAAACCTCTTAAGCCTTCTTCAGAGTTCAATTTTCCATTAATTGACTTAGAGTATGGATCGCTGATACTAATCATATGTTTCAAGGGAATTCTTTGACAAAATAGTAAGGGATTTGAGGAACCAAGTTCATTAACTGTCGTCTACAAACAAAGAAGAGAAAGAGAATATCTCTGCGTTGAGGATCTTTGCTTGAAAATTTATTTTTACTAGAAGAATTAAATGTTGGATTCAATTAAAGTTTAAGTCGATTTGTCAAGAGATTGTATGTGGAATGAATAGAAGAAAAGGGGTTTCATATTTGTGCACAAAATATGAAAATGCCAGATTTAAGGAGTTTACAATTTCATAATTGTTTTTGCTTGAAGCTTCTTTTACTAATCCTTATTTGAGTTGGAGCATGTAAAAGGGGACAGTCTATGACATAAAATTATGAATGATCTGTAAAATAAGCCATACAAAGAAATAATAATGGACTAGAAATTCATTTGATGTATTCATCTGTGTCAGAAAAGCTAATATGCATATGATGTCAATAACTTAACTGTACTCCATATCTTCCGAAAATAAACCAAAATTATAGCAATTAATTGTTGGATGCATGCATATATTAGGTGTGTATGCATGACAATATCTTTGGTTTAGTTATTAGTGTCTAATTGTGGCTTCAAATGTGACCACGAAGTGGACATTTCACCCTTTTATTTTCCATAGCAAGAAATTATACACAATACTTTTATGGTGCAAAGTATTGGCATTTTTGGTGGTAAGTTCCCTCATTTATTTATTTTTATTGTCTTCATTTTTTTTCTCATGTAAAAAAGGAACCGATTTACTTATTTTAAATGCTTCAATTGAATGTTTCACTGAAGTGACGGTATTTTTATAAGAAGTTGTTATCAATTGTGTGAAGTTTTTCTTTATGTGAGGTTTGCCCCAAGCAAGAATTGGCAAACCTCAATGTTTTGTAGTTTTTCTTTATGTGGAGAGCCATTGGAGGAAGTGTTCAGTGGCCAATATTTGCCATTTGGTTGTTTTTATTCAATTTTCATAAGGGGATTGACCATGTTAAATTGAACGTTCATCCATATTTCCATAGGATAAAGTTAATTTACTTGTAGAAATTGCCAACTTTTCAAGACCGAGTATAAGCTGTAGTATTTTTAAAATTTTACAAAAGTGTGATAAAATAATATATTTATCAGAAAATTATCACAATACTAAGTGACATAAAATTATCAGTCAATGCTCCATTTTCGAAATTGCCAACTTTTCAAGACCGAGTATAAGCTGTAGTATTTTTAAAATTTTACAAAAAGTGTGACAAAATAATATATTTATCATAAAATTATCACAATACTAAGTGACATAAAATTATCAGTCAATGCTCCATTTTCGTTACAGATTATTTGTTTTCAAGTGAGCATGCATTATAACTTGTTTCCATATCTCCCATTTTTTCGTAACCATCTTTCTTATATATATCTCTGTAACAAAAAAATCCAAATAAAAATTGTAAATTTATCATTCATAGAAAGGAATGATATTACATTTAGCAAGGGTCTGGGAGACATCATAATCTCCCAAGGAGAAGTATGTGAAGTCCTGAAGTCTATAAGCCACTGTATTATCTCTATGGTCAATATATAATCACCTCTCCCAAAAATGTGAACCAAGGTTCATTTCAATCTATATTATTCATCCAAAGATTAGGAACCCAGTTCCTTAATCAAAAGAAAGATCTGTTAAAGTGTTTTGTTATAAAACCTTCCTCTTCTTCCACCAATTTTAGCTGTCCAGGCAGGAGATACATCGAATTTGGATTGTTGATCTACCATAACGTTTTGCTCACAATATAGTATATACATGTCTGTAAGACGTAAACTTAAATTTTTCTTATAGGTTGTAGAGCCAAGTTCTGGAATCTAGATTTCCCAATCTTCCAGCCTATGACAATTTTAGTATCTAAAAAATCTGAACCCTATTTATCCCATCCTCATTTGGAATTTTAAGAAGGGCAGCAAGAGTACTGAGCTCTGCCCAATTATTGGTGCCTCTCAATGTTATTAGGATAAGACTGGTCATTGAATCGGTAGAGCCAAAAAATCTGAATCGGACCGGAACAAAAAAACGGTCGACCAAAAACTAAATAAAATTTTCAAATTTTGTTAAGAAACATATATATTCATGTGCATCCATATGAATATTAGCAAATATACAAAAATATGCATAGTTTCTCATGTATATAGCAAGTATGGGTGCATAATCCAAAATAGCACCGAGTGCAATATATCTTTGAACCACAATGCATCAACGGAAGGCAATATATCATTTGAGTTTCTAAGATTGCATTGAGGATTAAGGATAGTTACTAATTGTTGTTATATGTATGGAACTTGCATATATTTTTGAATCAGAATTTCAAGGAGCATGTTGTAGAATGCACCAATCTCCTTCAGTAATTTTCTCAAGAAGCTACATATAGGATTCTCTTAAAACAATATACTCACTTAGCTATTTACAAGACCATCGCAAATCAACATGAAGATGTAGAACCGTTGTGGGAGAAATATATCCTTAGACAGAACACCCAATTATTAATTATGCATTCTCATTGGAAACCCTTAAGGCTAGGAGGCTTATAAATTTAACATAAATGTCCATATACAACATAAAGAAGGTTTCTCATTTCCAAATTGTGACAAAATTAAGCTCTCGAATACAATGGTTTTACACTCAAATCCCAAACCTTTAGAAGTCTACTTTTTATCTCTTGCAAATATTATACCCTAATGGAGCTATACCTTCTATTCTATTGGAACACATGCATCGGTTGTTACCACCACGACTATGTAGAAGGCATCAATCTGTCTCATCTCACGCTCAACTCCAGAAATACCCATTTGCCTTGTTTCCAATAATGACTGCCACCCTCCATAGAGTAACAATATTTTGCTAGAGTCATAGTTCTATTACGAGACAATGAGATAAGTATGGATTGATATCTTGAAGCATATTGAAGGAACTCACAAACCACTTTTTGGTATTGTCTTTGTATTATCTGCTGAAGTGTGAAATCATCCTCCTCATATGCCCTGGATGCGTTAAACAGGATTTCGGCTACAAATTTTGCACACATATGATAAAAGGATATGGCCCAGGGCCCAGACTATAGAAAACCTATGATATCCAACCATTTCAGGCGTCCAGATTTAGTTTTCAAATTTTACACCAGGTTTATCCCTTCAAAACACCAGATTTCTTGTCAATGATTTGTTGCTACAAAATTTTAGGTGACTGTGTGATGAAGGATCTGTTGATACTTTGCCACAATCTGCATGGAATAGACCCGTGCTACTATGCTAACTACTACCCTTGATTTTGTTCAAAATGTGCGACAAGAATATGCTGAAAAAAATATACCAACAAGTTTGTATTAATATAGCATCTGTTCTATCTGCCATATAATTGTAAGTAAAATGCTGCCAACTATGATAGGTTCCATAAATGACTCCATCAAATGCTTGGAAATATTACTCAAATGCAATAGGAAAAGCTCAGTATTATTACCTTGCATTGAACATAATTTCACACTCTTTATGCAACAAACATACTTAGGGGATTATTTTAGTCCTTTGTTCTTTAGATTTTAAAATCAACCACCTTTAGTTACCATATAGGAACTTACAAAAAAAGCATTTTAAATTATCCTCATGTTGATTTAAAGTATGCATTTCTGCTAGGCTCATCTCTTGAGGAATGGAGGCCCACTTGCTCAAAAACAGATCATGAAGGTCCCAAAAAGATGAAATAGAAACTGCAGACAATCCTTTGAACCATTGCCTACAGTCTCCCTCCAATGTTTGTTTGAACATCCTCATGAAAACATCGTCACAGTGAACATTTAGATCATCAATATAATCATGAAATTTGTCCATATGTTTCTCTTTTGTATAGGAAATAAGATTTTGGATTGATTTACAAGACAACAATTCTGGTATAAGGTAGCACTACATGCAAAAAATAAATCCCATTGCAATTAGTCTTTAACAAGAAGATGCATTAGTCTTGGATATCTAGCCACACAATAATAGTGTAATCAAAATCATATTATGTTGTTATGACAAAAAGAATGCACATTGTGTCTTGAAATATGGCACTTAGTTGATATCTAAGACCCATGACATATGGTCTGATTGTTATGTTGTTCTTCATTCTTACCCTTGGAACTGCTAGCTTCACATAAAAAGATTTTATACTCTTGCTCAAAGTTCTTATATAGATATACAATAAACTTTTCCCCTTTTATATTTTTTATTTAAGTATGTTAAGTTTTTCTTGTACTTGAGCACTATTTAAAATGGCTTGGGTGCTTTATTTTCTACAGATTGGGATTCTTTCTCATTTAGATTAATGTTTTTGGAATCAATCGACAATGCATGTACTGGATAGATCAAGTGTTAATATTGATTCAAACTTTTCTATTATTTATCACATTTTTTTTTTACTGAAGACAATAAATGCAATTGGACAGTGACCTAGAAAATTTCATTTCCATTGTCCAATCAAGGGCTGTAGCAGAATTGGTTAAGGGAATTGCATGGTGACTTTACTAGAACTAGGATGATAATTATCTTGTGGGTCAATTCAACAATGTGCTTAGCAGAAGGCATTTTGTGTTGGCTTCTAAGAGTTTCTTTTGCTCAATATCTAAGTCTATCACATAACATCTCTCAGGAGATTTAGGATCAAATATTGGTTCTAAAGAAAACATATATAATGATGACTTCAATAGAATTATATTTAATACCATTGACATTGATTCTTGGGAAGAGAAATTGTTTCCATATGTGTTGGAAAAAGATGACCAACAAAGTTCTTAGTCAGTCATGGACATTGTATTTTGAATTTGAAGTAAGCGAGTACTTTTACCTATAGCTCTTCTGAATTTCATGTTCAGAAATCCATTACACAGTCTCTTATTTGATCCTTGTTCTACAAAGAATGTTGGAAGTATATTTTGGATTTTATTCCAGATACTAGGTTTTGTTTGCTTTCCCAAGATGGCAAAGAATATGGTTGTGGGGAAAGAATAAAATGGCCTAGGGGTCTTGATAAAGGATTGCTCTCTAATTTGAAAAGTCCATGTGAGTGCTTAGAAAAGCTTAAGTGGTTTGGGAAGCTTTTGATTCATCAGATATATCGAAAGAATTAGAAGCATAGGTGAGTTTCCAGTGGTAAGCTATGCACTCCATGGGAATATAACAACTTTGGAAGTCATATCATAAAACTATAAGCATAGAGTAGTAAATAACACATAACATATACTTATGAAAGGTGATTTAATAGTAGAGTTGACACCAGATAAAATTTCCAAACTTCTCAATAGAGGTTCAGACAAATACTGCAACAATTTTACAGATTCAATGAATAACCTACATGTAAACTCAAAAAAAAGGGGAACTACTAGTGTTCTTAGGCAGTCAGCTATGTTAACCCCAACCAGGTTTCATCAATCTATGAAGTACATATTAAATTCCAACAATTCATTACAGGATCCTGTACTACCTATTTCTTCTACTTTGGGAAAGGTATCTAGAAAATGTAAATCTAATGATAGATCAATGAAGCAGGTGACATGTCCTCTTGGCAGTGAGGAATTTGTACTACCTATTTCTTCTACTTTGGGAAAAGGGTTTGGAAATTGTAAATTTGATGATAGATCAATAAAGCAGGTAGCAGGTCCTCTTAATAGCGAGGAGTCTTTGAGAATAGACACTCATTTACAACATACAAGCAAGCAGGTAGCAGGTCCTCTTGGAAGTGAGGAGTCTTTGAAAATATACACCCGTTTGCAACAGACAAGTTCCATGAGTCTATTTCCTAAAATGGGAAATAATGCTCTGGCAGGTGCATTGGCTGGAATGTTTGTAAGCCTTTGGTTGCATCCAATAGAAATTGTGAAGACAATAATTCATTCTCGTATTGTTGGTCATAGGTTGCCCTTTCATAATTTGGGGTCCATTATGTCAAAGAGAGGTATGCTTCCTCTAAAGTAAAAAATTCTCCCTATAAACTTTTCATTTTACTGATTACCAGGACTGATGTGTTGCCTAGTGCTTATTTTTTAAAATTTCAACTGTGGTTACTTGGATTTTAGGTACAACAGGCTTGTATAGAGGTATAGGAAGTAACCTTGTATCATCTGCACCTATATAAGGAATTTATACCTTTACGTATGAGTCCGTGAAAGCAACCTTGCTACCACACTTGGAAAAGGTAAAGGCTTCTTCTGCGTTACTTCCTGTTTTGCAACCCAAAGCAACTAGCTCGACAATCCAATACCAAGCTGTCGATACCAGCAAGGTCCAAAGCAACAAATCAGCCTATTGAGGAACCTTTTACCGACCAGGAAAAAGAGGAGGTTTATGAACTCCGTCTATATATCGGTACCTTCATGTCGGAGGATACACCAACAGAGGATACCGTCAAGCTCCAACTGGTGACTATTCCATAACCCCTCCAAATCGGAAGTGCACCGACTGAACATCAGGTGGTCGTACCGACAGAACAAAGTATCATCCCGACTCATCAACAAGAGGGAGGAGAAGAGCAGATAGAAGAAGACATTGAATCCGATAATCCGGAGTATGCTATGACGAAACAAAATTTAAAGAAAATAGCAGCCTCAAGGAAAAAAGCAAATCGGGAAAAAGGGAAGGGGAAACATAAACTTATACTATCAGAGTCGGAATATGAAGAAGAACTGTTGGCTACTGCTCTCAACATCATAGAAGATGCTGCAGCAAATAAAATATCAGTCGAAAGACAATTCAAACTGTTTGTCGACTTGGGAACGAAATAAGGCAGACCAAAAAAGGTAAAAACTACAAACCCTTTAGTCGATGAGGATATTGTTGATTTAGTTTCCATGCCCCCACTCCCATCCCCAACCCATATCACACAAGAATATATCCCACAACCACTCACCATCAGCCCTGTCGATATCTATAAAAATGCTATGTTGGAAACATTAAAAGAATGACTCAACCACGATAGCGATTTCTAGGCATACATTGAAAAACTCCCCGAATTATCACATCTGTTCAAAAAATTACGACCAAATGTCCGTTAATGGAGTCTAGCTCGGCACGCCAGACCCTATCACAACAAATCGACCATATACCTCAGAAACCAAGAACTGTTGGAAGTATCAAATCCACATTCTTAAGGAACCCTGACAAGACCTCTCAAATTGTCGCAAGCCGCACTTCATCTATTAAACTATCAAGCATTAACTATCCTCCACCACCCAATGAACCAGTGGGAGACTTGGAAGAAAATGACCAGGAAGATATATTAGCAATCAACCAGGTGATCAACAACCTATTCTCTGATGACCCAGCAAATTCACCACCAAAAGTTAAAGATCCCCCGCTGACTGGAAATATCTCAACCACACCACTCACACCAGACCACTCACCTTCTCCATCACCACCTCCAAATTCAGAACTTTTGCCAAACCCTAAAGCACCAGCTTCAAACCCACCAGATACACACCAAGCTGCAAGCTTTGCCCAAGAGGCTCAACTAGAAATTCCCCCAACTAATGAAGTTCAGCTCAATGAAGATCAGCAGCTGGGAAGTCACCTGCCTGAAAATCAACCACAGGCAGAACAACAGGCAGACCAGCATAGACACAAAAGGAAGAGAAAATACAAAAAGAAAAAGGAACACCACAAATAACAAAGGATGATAGTGATCCACCTCAACCAACTAGGATCGACTACTATAGTCGACACAACGAAATTGAGATATGGAGAGTTGGGTCAACTCTTAGAATCCCTCGCCACAGAAGCAGCAACAAGAAGCCAGACTAGACGAGAGCAACTTGACAGCACTAATAAATAGCAAATTGAATTTCTGTCAAATTGCAAAAAATTAATTCAAACAGTCATACCTGGACCATTAGAGGCCGACACCGAGAAGCCAGTGGAGAAAGCGTATTAGCTATTTGAAACTGTGGTGTCGACCCTACAAGCACAACTACAACTTACAAAAGAAGATAAAAAAGAGGAAACATACAGATTACTGAGATAGCAGTACACAACGTTCTCTGAAACTCATAAGGTACTGCACGACCACTTGGAAGAGTCTAACATTACAGAAGAAGTACTCCGTAATTGGCCGACCTCCTACGAGAAAGTATTTCAGCAGACCCGCCAGACTTGTGAACAAATCCAAGCACTAGAAAAGAGGCGAGGCCATGAAGAAACAATGAGGAGTACAATACAAAACAAGATTGTATTGGAAACAACCAAATTACAGAAACTAGAAAAACGAGCACATTAGTGGGTACAACAAGCACTACCAAGCCTCAACATACTGGACACAATCTGCCCACAGATGAAGAGACTATTGGATATAACAGAAGAAAAGGCTCAATTTATGGGGCCCAACATGGAAAGCATCACAGATCTTTCCATCCAGGAGAAAATGTCGACTCTGTCAAGCATCACAACCTTAACTATCGATATCCAGAAAGTGCTACAGAATTGGACAGAGTTTTAGCACCAACTTTCCATTACAACAGAAGCCATTGTGGAAGTATGTGTGTAGAAATGACCAACCATTCGACTACATAGTCTATGAAGACAAACGATAGTAGAAGTGACTACCTCAGACAGTACACTGTTGAGTACCTCCCCTATTTCTTCGAGACGAAGAAAGATATTGTTCCTGGGGGAGATGTTGGAGGAGCTAGTCGGTGAAACTAACTAGTTAAATAGCCGACTAATTGGAGATTAGGTCAGCCACATAAAGTCATGTCGGTTAACCGAACCAACAGGTAGTTACTTGTAACCGTTTGTAATCATATATATTGGGTTGTTGAGCGAGATGAGAACTTGGTTTAGTTTTGTGTATGGACCCTCATGTGACTTATTAATACAACTGTTATTCTACCTTACCATTCTGTCTCTTGTGTATGTTATGATTATATGTTTCCATGTGTATTATTGGTAACCCTATGTGATCTATGAGATTACAACAGCCGCATAGGGAGGAATGACCCAGAAGAGGGATGACTTTTACATGCCATCCTACCTTATTAACTGCATGTTGTGCAGGCACCCGTTTGTTAAGCTGGGGTGTATTTGGACCCAGACCAAGGCTCTAGTTTATGAGTCTTATCAAATTTTATGGGCGCACAAGTACGCGGGCTATTACAAACTCATTTGTGAAGAATTTCTGATGCCTCTTTAAAAGATAATTTTCTTAAAAGAATCGAACTGCCTATCTGGCAATGCTATGGAGGCTATCAGCGAGTATGGAGACTATTAATTCTAGCAGGAAGGAACATACCTTAGAATGTATGGATGTTCCAGATATCCATCCCTACTGCCAAAGTTCTCCATGGACTATGTAGTCCACAAAGAGGTAGTGAGGCAAGTCTTCTTAAATGGAGTCGACAACTTCCTGCACGACATGAAGAAGAGAATGTTTCCCCCACTTCCTTTCTACATCGAAGGATACAAATTCTCCAAGCTAAAAGGTGTAGGTGATTTTGTGAAAGAGCTGGAGACTTTTCATTTTGGCGAGAAAAGTTTTCAGAGAAATGATAGCAGAGGAAAGGTTGTAGAACATTGCACGACCATAAAAATACATTATGAATACTCATATTTTTTCAACAGGGATGAAGAGGTATTTAGAAGGGTTAACAATATGATTGAGTTAGGCAAGAGATTTACAAAGAAGAGTGGTGCAGGCAGAAGCAAAGATGACATCACTACTATGGAAATGAAGCTGCAAAAACAGAAAGAAGAGGCCCTAAGACTGCAACAAGCAGAGATAGAAAAGGAAAAGGGAAGAAGTAGAGCAAAGGAAAGTTGAAGAAACCTAGAGGCAGCAAGAAGAGGAAAGATTAAAGAAAGAAAATGAAGAAAGAGCACAAAAGTAAGCCAAGGAAGCGGTTGAAGAACTAAGAAGAAAATAAGAAGAGGACAGGATCGGGGAAGCTTTAGATCGGGAGGAAGCCCAAAATGACCCAGTGGACCTAGAACCTCCTGCTTCATCAAGTGGAACAATCACAGGCAGTCACATTCCTTTTGTAGATCTAGGGCTCACTCCATTTACCCCATCTAAGCAGCACACAATGGCTCGTTTAGATACCATCATTTTTTATAGATCAAGGAAAACCATCACAAGAAGGTCAAAAAAAGGTTAAAGATGGGAATGCAAGTTGATGTAGTCATCATCACCGAAATCACTGTAATGGAGGGTACACACAAGGACCCGAAATTCATGGCCCCAGTAAACATAGCAGCTGTACAAGACAATGCTGACTGGTTGATGGACGACGTGGAACACAATAAAGAAAAAATGCTTAAACTTAAAGATAATCTGGTTAAGACACGAGGAGAGGGAATAGAGTTAAGAAGGAAGTACGATGCCATCCTCTCTAAGAAGGAAAGGATTATAAGCGAATACTAGATTATTGAGACGGAGAAGGATGCATTAAATGTATAGCTAGTAATCATGGAGGGAGAAAAGAACAACTTTAAAGTTCGAATCTTCGAACTGGAGTCAAGGGAGTCCGCAAAAAACCAACAGATTGAAGAGTTGAAAACTCAGGCAGAAGAGTTGGTAAAGAAGAAGGAATCTTTGGAGAGTCAACTAAAGCTGGCTAGCGAGAAAAAGTAAGACATCACTCCTTTATGTGAGAAAGCTTGCAACATTCGAAAGCAGATACATCTGGCTCATGTAACTCTTGCATATGAGATCTAAAAATTCAGTTTGATAATGACAAGGCTAAGAGTGATGGCGACAGAAACACTGGAGTTCAGAAAAGGGCTGATGGAAGTCATAGAAAAGATCAAAATCCAGTTGACCGGGATGGAATCCAGTTCAGAAGTACTTGAGCATATTCCCCAAAAGACAACAGAAGCAAGAATGCTGGAGTTTTGTAGGAAAGTCACTCGAAGGTTGAGCAACAAAATTTCCAAAACCGTGGAGAAGTGCGAAAACTTTTATAATAAGATATAACAAGTCCATAAGAAGTGCCAGATTCCTTTGGTTCCAAAGATCAATGACCTTCCAGGCAAAGATCAACATACGACACATTTGTAGGACATATTACAAGAGGACATAGAATACACTGAAAAAACATAAGCTTTCAATGAAGAAGATATTAACCACTTTGTTGGGCAAGCTTCCTTCAATGCTTACCTCTTAGAAGACATGTGCAAAACCGCAACAATAGAAGTGACACTGATCGAGACACAACTGTCAGCACATGAGGTGACTGTGCAGGTACTAGAGCCAATAAAGTACAAAACTATTGCAGAAGAGGCCAATGTATGGGGAGCGTTTGTTTCCAGCTTGGCAGGGCCCACATAATTTCTTTTTGTCTTTCAAGAGATTCTTTTTTTTGAATTTCCTATGCAAAAACACTAAATGACAAATTTTGAGAATCCCCAGGGTTAGGGTAAGTGAAAGGTCACTAGATGACAAATTATTTTGTAATATAAATAGAGGTAGCATGAAAAGAGAAGGGACTTTTGGCTAGCGAAAGAAGGGCTGGATTATTTGTAAGAGAACTAAATTTTCTACTAATAAAGAAGGACCTATTTGTTGGGAAAGGCATGCACAAACATTTTCTTGGAATGTGTGGAACTTTGCAATGTTGAATTACTTCTTCTTGTTTCCGTACAATTGTGAGATTGTTCTAACTTCTCTGAATTAATTCTTTAATTATGAATGATTTTGCTTTCTACATAAATGTATGTGTATGAAATGAGTAATGAATGGTTTATTATATCAAAGCTTTCTTTGGTATTATTTATACTGTGAATGTGCATATTAAATTGAAACAAATATCTGTGAAATTGATATGAATAGTTACAATACATTGCTCTAATCTAAAATATTCTCCCTACAGGGATAGAATAAACTAGAATAGAATAAATTAGCTCAGTCTTAGATTTAAAAAAAGTAATTGACAAGGTAGGAATGGTAAGACGAGAGGTAAGAACCTGCGCATCACTAGTGAGGTTTATGTTTATCAATTAAATGCATTTAGATTAGGGACTTGCATTTCATCTTTTAATTAAAGAAGACAATATAAATGGTGAATTGGGTTGTAACCAATAAAACACTTTAAAACACATTAATCTATGGTAGCTGGACCGTTAACCAGACAGATTCCCCATACCAAACGATGGACGATCTCATTGGGATCAATTACCGGGGAGAATCCCCACTGTCGGTACTTGGGAATTTTCCAGGCATCAACAAATCCCTTCCATGAACCTCCACAATTCTCAAGTACTGTTGAAGTGGATCAACCCCATTTTAGAGTTGCTACTATAACGAGTGTGTTAGGAAACTTGCCCTTTTAACACTGTATCACACATAGATCCACTTAAAACTAGGAAAGATGGGTTTAAGGCACCCATAACTCTCCCTTTTCACACAAATTACACCAGAGAGGCACATGGAATAGTCCATATGGTTGATATTAGGTGGAATTGTGCCCAAAAGCATAATTCTACTGTTGTTTATCCTTCATGTGTTTCCCAGAATTCATCTTAGGGTGATTGTCATGACTATTTACAACTAATTTACCCCTAAAATATGCATGTGAATGAATATTGAGGTTGCTTTCACACCTACACTTGTGCAATAGTGCCCAAAACCTCTATAACAAGTTGGTTTTTTTATGTAACTATGCACAGAATGCTCGTTCAGTCTTCAAAAATGTCCCATAATTCGTCTTTCATGCCAAGGTTTGAGTTTTAGTCCTTTCCTCATTGTTATGACTACCTAGAATACCCCAAAATCACATTTGAATGTTGGTGGCCTGAAATGGCCTCAAAATTTACCCCCTAGATACTCATGCAAATGGGGGGGGGGGGGTAACACATGTAATACAGATATATAAAACTTAGATTATCAATTATATGGACTACTAGTAATGTAAGGATCATTGATTAGGGTATGAACTTTTTAAATTATTATATTTATTGTTTGGAAGACTTCTTTGGTAATCAGAACTTTATAATATATGTTTACATGTATAGTGTTAGAAAACAGGACCGCAGAGCAATAACAGATATACAGTTAAATTAATAAACAAGATGCAAAACACATTAAAACATTACACAGAGACATAGATATAATGTGGTTCACCCAAACGATGGGCTACATCCACAAAGAAATTTGCCAATCCTTTTATTACAGTCCATAAAGATGAAGGGATACACCCTGTAGCAAAACCGTCGCACTTCCTCTTCACGCTCTCACAGTCTCTCTTCCAATACAATACAATACCATACACAGTCGATTTACAATGCTTTCTTTTATAGGGGAAATACAATGGGAAAATTCTAGGGTTAACCCAATACCATGGGTTCGCAATACTGTTGGCCAACACACATCCCAATTTTTTTTTTTTCGGGGGGCTCCGACCCCAAACCCCCGTTTTCTTGGGGGCGCTGCCCCCAAACCCCAAGTATGGGGGAATGAGTGTACAATACTCCTAGGTTACAATCACAACTAAATAATATCTCTGGATCTGGAAGATTAGGCTCCACAACCAACAATCTCCCACTTGGAGACTAATCATAGCAACTCCACCGCTATTGCACTTGCTGGACTATGTTCTGGACCTTGGACTTGGCAAATTTCTTCTTTTCACCTTCATGCTTTAACGCCAACAGAAACCGAGCAGGAACTCAGTTTCTCTCCGGTTACTCCCTTTGTCAACATGTCTGCAGGATTCTGGCTAGTGTGAATCTTTTCCAGTTTTAACAGTTCTTCATCTAGAACAAATCTTATGAAGTGGTACTTGAGTTGTATATGTTTAGTCCTCGAATGAAAGGCTGAGTTCTTTGCAAGATGAATGGCACTCTGGCTATCATTGTATAGCCTACTATTCTCCTGTTTCTTACCCAATTCTTCCATGAACCTCTGCAGCAAAATCATCTCCTTACTAGCCTATGTAGCAACAACATACTCTGCTTCTGTTGTTGAAAGTACAACAACCTGTTGCAGTTTTGAAATCCAACTTAATGTTGTTCCACCTACAATGAACACATACCCTGTGGTGCTCCTCCTGCTGTCTTTATCACCAGCCATATCTGCATCAACATATCCCTGTAGAACAGTGTCTGAACCTCCAAAACATAATGCATGAGAAGTGGTACCTCTCAAATACCTAAGAATCCACTGTACTGCTTTCCAATGCTCTTTACCTGGATTATTCATATACCTGCTCACAACTCCCACTGCATGTGCAATATCTGGTCTTGTGCACACCATGGCATACATCAAGCTCCCAACTGCTGATGAATAGGGAATCTTGGACATGTAATCTATCTCTTCTTGTGTCTCTGGACACATATGCTTGCTTAGTTTGAAATGTCTTGCCAAAGGTGCGCTGACTGGTTTTGCATTCTGCATTCTAAACCTCTGCAACACCTTTTCTATGTACTCACCTTGAGACAATGTCAATTTGTGATTATTCCTGTCTCTTATTTATCTCATACCAAGGATTTGCTTTGCAGCACCCAAATCCTTCATCGCAAATGATTTAGCTAGTTTTCTTTTGAGCACATTTATATCCTGCATGTTAGACCC
>LPNX010351280.1:3198-32093 GCA_001517045.1 Pseudotsuga menziesii
TAGCTGAAGTTTTAAATTCTAGAACTAACCCATCTTGTTCTAATTGAGATGTAATATTTTGTTTTGAATGGTTGAATACTAAAGTTTTACTTGAAATAAGTAAAAAATATTAATTGAGAAAATAGCTCATTGGATTAATTCTTCCAAATTTAATGGAATAGTTCTTTGAGTTGATTTTTCTAGATTTAATAGAATATGTATTAAGAGATTTACAAAAAAACTCAATGTGTATGAAGTCCTTGTAATAGAATATTTCCAAATTTAATGAAATATGTGTTCTTAGGGGCTTTGCACATAAGATTAACAACCTTCATAAAATGTGTCATTGTGCACAAATTTTTCCATTTTGGTGTTACTCAAGGCTATCAATGCATGTGGACAAAATAATTATCTAGACCGAAAGAAGTAATCGAAAATCCATTGCAGGTAGCACATAGTAGAAGTCAAAATACACTCATAACTAAGAATGCCATTTCCAGCTAAACTAAATTGAAACATATCCACAATGAAAAGAATAATAGAAAGATAAAAAGCTCTATTCTTTATATATACACAGAGAGAGAGGGAATCACAGTTGAAAAAATGATGTGCCTGCATTTGGTCACAAGAAAGATGAACAAAAGTCAAAAATAATTGAAATGTAGAGAAGGCCAATGAAGAAGAAGCTTAGCTGGGCTCTTCTACAAATGAGATAATAGAAGAAAATAGAGGCACCTTAGCAACAATAGCTCAGAATCTATGCAAAAGCAACAAAAAATAAAGACGAGGGTGTCATCAGTATCACACAGTAAAAGGCCACTGTAAAAATGGGAGACTTGAAGTTACATGATTATAAAGTTAACATGAAATTATGGAAGAGACCTGAAAAGCATTGAAATGAAGAGAAAATTGAAATAAAATAATGCATATTATAAAATAAACAATTGCCAAAATAAATATAAAATGGAGAAAATATAAAATAGATCCATCTTTCACTTTTGACTTTTCAAGTGACATGAATATCATTTAATGAGGGTCAAATGAGCTAATGCTTTTTTTCGTGTGGCGAAGGGCGAGTAATTGGCCGTTGGGATTTGTGTGTGTGATACAAAGAGTTGATTATTATTGGAGCTTTGTTAGATAAATTTTATTAAATTTTGATTTTTTTATTGATGAAAATGGTGTTTTTTTATGTAAATTTGGATTCAATAGACTCCAATATCGTTATTACAATGATTTTATCAACATTACCATGTGTTGATAGGAAATGAATTCATAATCATTTTTTATCAATTGTTAAATCAAAATGGTAATTTGACTTTTATTATTTTGAGTGGGCTTAATGGTTAATAGATTTTGCTTCCATCTAAGAGGTCGCAGTTCAAATGTGGGAAGGGTTTGTTAAAAGTAGGATATACACACCTCCATATACTTTACACCTAACATAAATGTCATATGGGCTCAATATTCCATTTGATGTAATATATATTTTAGGTGACCACTACTAAGCAACATAATATCTTGAGGTTCAACTCCAAGCAACAAGCCTACAACAACAATAATTGACCTGCCTCATGTTGACTAATTCTCATCTTCTGTATTTGGATTTATTTTAGAGAATATTATTTACACAGCACCAAAATAGTGTATGTAATATGGAACGAGTTAATAACATATATTGAATTGACATACACAAAAATTTATATTTATAGTATTTTGATGCCATTTTTTTTCTAGAATTGAGCAGTAAGATTTTTATTTTTTTCAAAATTTCAATAAAAATGAAATCTAGGTTGTCAATAATATTTGGGACATTTGAATAAGCAATTAACTTAAAATCCAATTTCATTCATTTCAATGGAATGGAATTTTGGGTGAAAAAAATTGCCATGGAAAAATAATTCTCACTGTTTTGATGGGAAAATTGCAAAACATTGGCGATGATCCCTTCACCTTGTGAATAATTATCCATCCCTTGATCGGTCCACTATCTGCTTCATCAAATTCAAAATGTTGTTGACAGAGGTGACATCATCATCATGTTTTTCAAGTATTTCTTGTTTTTGGCCCGTAGCAGGGTCTGTCAAAATTATGCAGTGTGGGTACTCGTTGGATGCGGAATTAAATTCCGCATCCAACAAGCTCTCTCGCTTGAAATTTGAGTAAAAACACATAGAGATATGTCGAAAATACAAACAAAAAAAGTAGTTTTCTTTAATGACAAATATGTCAATTCAACCATTATGGTTGACTCATTTTATTGAAATTCTATTGGTTCTTGAATTCCAACTCACAAAACTTATTGTTTGCTCTTTTTCTTATAATGCCCATTTTAGACCCCAAATTTCCTCTAATGAACGAGATATCCCCATGATAGAAATCGACTGATAGATCATCAACATATAACTACAACAAAAACATATTAAAACCCATTCGAAATCTTAGACATGTTCATAAAACTCATTAAATCATCATCAATTCAATTACTTATGCATAAATCAACATATTATCACAAGTCACATCAATACACAGGACATCACACATAGATCACATGCACCATTCGACACAGGAAATTTAATGTGGAAAGCCATATGGGAAAAACCACAAAAGCACTCTTTTATTAGCAAGAGTCATAACTCGAATGCTTGGATTTGTGCACACAACCCGAAGACATTCCTCCATCATCCCCATTACATTGAATCCATGCACACAACTTGTAGATTGATAGTGT
Organism: Pseudotsuga menziesii; assembly: GCA_001517045.1. Classification (NCBI taxonomy): domain Eukaryota; kingdom Viridiplantae; phylum Streptophyta; class Pinopsida; order Pinales; family Pinaceae; genus Pseudotsuga; species Pseudotsuga menziesii. Next base: position 5,909 of record LPNX010351280.1, read on the forward strand.
ATTCATGAATCTTATTCATTTTTCTCCTCGCAGTACACAATAATCTATCAACATTAGAAAAATCTTCTTACAAAACTTGGCTTCTATCAACCCTATTTTTCTTTGAACCCCAAAATGCCCCACCCATTACATTTTAATAGGCTATACTCAATGATTTTACATCCCGCACCCACTACCCATAAGTGGACGACCATTCTAACTAAATCAGTGACTCTACCTTCACACTCTGTCAATACAATTAATATTTCGCAAAAATCTACTCAAAATTTTGTAGCTATCTGTTTCAACATTAGCTTCGTCACAACCCTATTCACGCCTCAACCAAGATCCCAAAACTTAGCCAACTTACCTAGGGAGAACATATATTGTGTCAAATTTTTCCCAATCGAGTAGCAATACTACTATTACTATATTACTATTACTATATTGAATATTACTATTACTCCGTATTACTATTACTATTACTATTACTATATTGAATATTACTATTACTCACCTAAGATACCTATACAAGCTACATGAACCAGGTTTTCATAGTGGTAAATGTGATATTCCCATGATAGAAATCGACTGATAGATCATCAACATATAACTAGGACAACAACATATTAAAACCCATTTGAAATATTAGACATGTTCACAAAACTCCTTAAATAATTATCTATTCAATTACTTATGCATAAATCAACATATCATCACATGTCACAGCAATACACAAGACATCACATAGATCACATGCACCATTTGACACAGTAAATTTAACGTGGAAAGCCATACGGGAAAAACCACAAAAGCGCTCGTTTATTATCAAGAGTCATATCTTGAATGCTTTGATTTGTGCACACAGCCTGAGGACATTCCTCCATCATCCCCATTACGTTAAATCCATGCACACAACTTGTAGATTGACAGTGTATTCACAAATCTTATTCATCTTTCTCCTCACAATACACAATAATCTATCAACATTAGAAACTTCTTCTTACCAAAACTTGGCTTCGATCGACCCTATTTTTCTCTAAACCACAAAAAGACCAACCCATTACATTTTAATAGGCTCTACTCGACAATTTTACATCCTCCACCCACTACCCATAAGTGGACAACCTTTATAACTAAATCACCGACGCTACCTATAGAATCTGTCAATACAATTAATATTTCCCCCAAAATTGCCCAAAATTTAGGAGCTAGCCGTTTCAACATTAGCTTCATCACAACCTTGTTCATGCCTCAATCAAGATCCCAAAACTTAGAAACCAAACTTGTCTAACTTACCTAGGGTTAACATATATCGTGTCAGAATTTTCCCAATCCAGTAGCAATATTTGTCGCAATGTGCATAGGAAGGTTTATAAATATGCTTGTTGTCTCTTGAGTGTTTAGAGTATGAATTCTATTCTTTTTTTCTCTATCTATATTGTAATCAATGGTTTATAATTTTACTTCAAAATGTTTTCTTAGTTGAACACATCCAAACATGGAAAAAAACATTTTTGTTTTAAAGTATCCCATGCTTGTTTCAACGCCTTTGTTTTGCAATACTTTGTAGAGAATTCCTTCGCAAAAGGAAAGAACAAACAAACAAAAATACATGGTAGGCAATCATATCTAGTTTGATTGTTTGGATGAAGTTTAGCATATTTCTTATTTTGAACAAGATATCTCTTCTTCAACTCCGTATATTATTCTTTGCTAATTTCAATCATTCTATCAAATATACCAAGTGGAATTGTCTCTCTTTTGAACTTCGGTGCTTTTGCTACTTGGCATTTTTTTAAGCTATGGATTATATAGATGAAACTAGTCATCATTTTTCCAACCTACAAAAATTGTGGTGTAACAAACAATACTTTAGTATATGGAAAGAATAATGAAGAAATAGATATTGTTTCAGGTAACTTCGATTTGTTTCGGTTACATAGTTTCCATTATGAACCGGGAGACTGTTTGTTCAATGAATTGGTAGCTTTGTTACATTTCCATTATACAATGCTAGAGATAAGAGAATAATCATAAATCAGTTTCAACATAGTTTAGATAAAAAATAATTGGTCACACTAGCATCCTTGATAACAAAGCTCAGTATCTAGTTCTTATTAGATTTGCACAATGTAAGCAATGTTAGTACTCACTTAGAAAAAAAAGCAGTATGCAATGAAGAATTGGATAACGAAGAAGCAAATGGGGGTTCTCAAATGGATGTTTCTTTTTGTTTTTCAAATTCATAAATTTTTTGTTGAAAATAAGTTTGGTTGCTTGATCATGTTGAGGAACGGAGTGGTATTTCTTTTTAAATGCATGAAAAGAATGAAGTTGTAAAATCAGAAATTTTGAATGAATATGTGGATGTCTTGGTTGAGGATTGTCATGAGCATTTTTATCAAGAATCTTTTAAAAACAATTTGACAATTTACAAAGGGAGTTACTTCTCAAGCAGCTTTCTCATGGTAAGCAAATGACATAATTTTTTGAAGGATGTGATGTTTTTTATGATCCAGTGGCAGACTACATGGAGAATCTTGGTAGTGGTAATGGCTGGTTATATATCTACTGTAAAGATACATTTCTTTATTATAACCTTGTGCCATTAGGCCTTTTAGTTCTATTTTTTATCAAGCATGAAGAAAAAGTTGGTTTATGGGATCATTTGCTTGAGTGGCTTCATTGAAAGTCAGAATTTACTTGACTGAGCATTGATCCTTAGTAAGTAGGGTAGGTAAGTAAATATGAATAAGCTTGACATGGCAAGCATTTCATTTAGTAGTTGTAAGTTTGTTTTCAGTTTTGGTTTTACAGTTCATGTCTACAGTTACAGTTATCTTCAGTTTTCAGGGTAGGGACAGGTGACAGGTTATAGGTTGAAAGAGTGGAATTTGTTTGCAGAACGGTTTCAGTCGATAGTTTAGTTCATAACAAGTAGAGGATTTCAGAAAAATTCGGGAGCCACCCAATGGATTCGGCACCTGGTCTACTGGGTTCTTTTCTACCTCGCAGGGAGGATAGCATCCCTAATGGAGCCAGCTGTTAGCATTTTTTTTTTTTTGAAAGTTAGTGCTATCATTAAATTGATTTTAAGATATATTGGTGATCGGGTGGTTTTCAAATTATTCCTGCTAAGCAATTTATAAAAATTTCCCATGTTTGCAAGAAGAAAGCGGTTAAAGAGTTTTGTATAAAGGAAGAGAATTATATATAAATCAAAGTTTTATAAAGGTGACTTAAAATTTTAAGTTATAAAGGAAAGAGTTTATATTTTTATAAAAACAAAATTTGTTTTTATAAAAATATTAAACAAAAAATATTTATAAAAAATTATTGGCCCAGCAATCAAATCAAAGTCCAAGAGCCAAGTTCTCACAAGAAGTATCATATTCCCTTTGTTCTTTGGTATAGTTTAAAACTGCTGGTGTATATAAAGTTCAAGACAAATACACCCTTTTTGCATGTGGAATATTATGATAAATAGTTTTAAAATTATACATTAGCTGCAAAAAAACTCAAAAGCCATGAAGTTTATCCAAGAGTGGCAATGTGTATGATTTCATATGAAAACAAGAATGGCACTCTCAAGTCCTTTGGGTATTATTTTACACATCATAATTTTACAAACTCTGTAAATATGGAATGGAAAATATGCAGGAATTGCCGCTATGCAATTTGAAGAAATAGAATATCACACACTTAAATTTTATCATTCGTTTGCTCAATTCCAGCATAACTATTTATTGGTGGATATTTTACAGTTGTTGAATGGAAGCATGGGAATGATGAATTATTGTAGAAGAATCAATAAACAAATTTAAGAGTTTAATGTTGATTATGGTATTCTAAAACAAAGGTGGATCGATGGCTTATATTCTTTTTTAGCCATGTATCATCTAGAAATAATTTCATTGGCAAATAATTGCACAGGTTCATTAGTTTTCCTGGTTTCCACGCTGTAAGAGATGATGGCAATCTCTTAAAAATCTTGCTGAAGAAAAATGAATCAACGAAACAAATCAAAACCTAAATCATCCGACTGCTGAGGTCAATTTCGCTATATTAACTTGCACGGATTAATTAAAATTTCAAATCAGCGAAATGATGTTAAATGGTAGATAGGTTTTGACGGTCAGATTGACAAGTGAGGAAAATCCAGGGATAAAACAAATTTCGCGTTGTCAACAAGCAAGGAAAAATTACTTTTTTCAATTTGTGAAATATTTTAAAATATGGCATGTTTCAATGGTGATGATTTGACGTAGAATCAAATCCACAGAGGAGGAAAAATTCACGTTGTGAACTTGCATGAGGTAAGTTAATTTTTCAATCAGCAAAATTTTAAATGGTGGGCAACTTAGGACACGTGTTGAATTGGAAAAGCAAATTGTTGGTTGTAAAGATTTCTGCTAGATGAAAATGTTGTTTAGTTAATGTTTCAAGATTGGACAGAATGAGCAAATAAAAACATGTGTTTTTATACCATTCTTTGAGAACGAGATCAATGGTCCTAAATGTTTCCGTTCAGAGAAAATGAAGAGTTTTTAGAGTTGCATGGTTCTACACTTTGTTTGAGTCTAGTGATGACAATTTTTAGATAGAATATTTATCATAAAGAGCATTTACTGGCATTTCTTGAAGCGACTCACAAATGTTTTCCCTATAAATGATTGTTTGAATCATCAACTTCAAGCGACTGTTTCTTCCAACTGAAGAGGAAATTTGGGAAACTGAGAGAGGTTTGTGTTTATAGAATACCCATATACAATAACCTATCTCAATTTTCACACAGGTATTGTGGATTGAGAGAATCAAAGTCATTTTCAGAGAGAAAATGTTCAGATCTGAGAATGACTGTTTTAGTCATCAAATTAAAAGAATTGTTTCAGCCAAATGGAGTTGAATTTCAAGAAACTGAGAGAGGTTTTTCTTCACCCCAGACGTAGATTCAAAACCCTGCTTCATTTTTGACTCAGGTATTACAGGTTGGGATAATTTAAAATATCTTCATAGGGTATTTTTCTATAAATTTATAGGTTTAGTATCTGAGTCATAAATTTCAAAATCATATCCTGAGGAGCTGGAGCTGAATAAGAGGAAAATAATACATGGGTTTTTTCAAGAACCTGGCCAATTACAAAAAAAAATCTTTCCTTTTTTGTACAGCTATCACCAGCTGGGATATACATATGGGACTGTTTAAGCCTATTTTTCAACGGTCTGCATTATTTTTCAGTTTTATGTAAATCGTGGTAGATACGCCACATTATAGTTTGTTAGAAGATTTTCTTTAGTTGTTACAAATTTTGATTCCCGAATGTCAGTTTAGGAAGTCCAAAAATACTATATACCTTCTGAAGAAGGAGAAAGGGTTGGAACCGATGTAATTTTGGAGTGTATGCTTGCAAGAGTTCCTTAATAACAATTGCAGAGCCGAAGATGGTGTTTTTTCAGAGATTCATGTGTTGTTTTATGTTGCAGTCTGTTACTTTCTTTGCCATGTGCATGTTTTCTAGTTTATCTTCCCCATTATGTTTTCTTTCATGTCTGAAATAAATGCATAGAAGTTTGGAATTCATATATCTTATGCTCCATCTGTTGTTTTCAGACATCCACTAAATCTTTCTTCTAAAGTTAACATAGAATTCATTCTCTAATGCTCTGTGTTAATGGTCTGTCCATGTTCCTCTTTTCCACCAGACAATTATGATTTGACTGCGACGAAATAGCTATCTCGCCTCTGTATTGAAATCACCCTACAAAGGTTCTATCATCTACGTTCCACATCTTGACTCCATCGCCCAATGGTTCTACGTTCGGTTTCAACCAATCTTACAAACAATTTATATTTTCACTTGTACATATCTGGCATTGTTGATATTTGGTGAGAGATCCCCCTTGGAAGAGTAGAGAGCGAGTTCTCTCTTCAAAAGTGGTTCTGCTGTTACCTAGGAGCGAGCCTTCACAACCTTGGGTTCAATTCCAGTGCTAACAATACCAAAAGAAATTTATTAATGGCTAGATTTGAGAAAGTTATAGGTGTGTGTAATTAAGTGCTTGGGGCTTTAAAATTTGTTGTGATTTGTACTAGTCCACGGTTCACTGAATTGATAGTCGTCACTAAGAATTTAAATTATTTAATGAAAACAATTAATGTGTATAAAATCTATGCCTAAAACATTTTCCATGCTCATGCAAGCCACTACCCTCTTTATTGTCTTACCAAAAGGCATGATAATGAGGAAGAAGACCTAAAATTTTGGACTTCACCTTTAAATAATGCATTGCAATCACATTGGTAAGGAGTGATAAGAAGATCATAACCATCCAACGTGTGAAATCTCAGTTGATACTATTATTTAAAGACTTATAAGGTAAATTTAATATAAGACTTATAGTTGTATCTTACTGTTTGCATCTTGACACATTTAATATTTTATGGTTGTCTTTGGGCCTTGACGCAATTCTTATTATAAGGTGAGGATGTGCAGGCATAATAATTCTTAGTTATGGCTATGAGATGAGGATTTTGAAAGAGAAGAGGATGTAAAGACAAGTAATTTTTATATGTATTTTGGTAGTACTGAGGACAAATGTTGTGAGAAACCACAAATGTTTGAAAGGATTGAGCAAGATTACATCATGATCATGGCACCCATCAATTTGAAGACTATTCTTGAGCCAACAATTGTTTTTTTTAAATTTTATTAATAACCATTGTACATGCCATTATTTGTATTTGCATGACATCGAGTGTTCTTTATAGTTGTCGTGAGTCCATGATATTCATGCAAGAAATGAAGTCTTGTAGAGGAGGACTTATCAAACCGTCCTTTTGAATTTCATTTTGATGAAAAAAGAGTGGGCATTGGTAGCAAGGTTCACATAGGTAGTAGGCACAAATTTTTGAGCTTGTTTCAGGCCTAGTAGTAGACTAGTAATTGTTAATTTTGGTTATAATTGTAGTTGTTGAAACATTGTGACACTTTAGATTGCAACTCCAAGTGACTCGGGAGTCAGAGTCACATCTCAATGGCTAGTTCCTCATAGTCATCAATGATTACTAGTCATGTTGCACAACTAAGCAGTGAGTACATGGCATGAGTGAGTAAGCGATTATTATTTATCATATTTCCAATATTTTGAATGATGAGTTGAACTTTATAGCATAGGAATTTCAACATCTTGAGAAATTTATATGGATGGATAATTTCAAAAGTTGCAATTCTTTTGAAATGTTGATATAAATTATGCCCTTGTTTATTGGAACGGTAAAATTCAAATTGAAATTTTTTTTGAAAGACAATTTTAACTTTACACTTCTAGGAAGGGCTAGAACCCTTTGGAAGTGATGTGAAGGGTTCAATTTTGAATGGTGCAGAAAAGAAATTGCACAAACGTTTCACAATTACTTCATTGCAAATGACAACACATTGTTTGAACACGTATCTTCACTATGATTTCATTCAACAGAAAAACCCAAGCTCTTGTTGGAAATCCTATACTATAAATATGTCAAATCCATTTATACATGGTAATATAGAAGGATATTGCTTTGCAATTCAATGGATGTGTGAGTCATTAACATGGACATACACATATGGGATACTAGTTTTAGGAAAATAGTGGTAAAGTTCCATTCGGCATATAATACATCAAATATTGTCCATCTTTTGCAAGATGTTGTTGACTCCCCTCATTCACACTTCCAACGATTGTGTCAAATTGGTTCTACCAATATGATTTTGGTTATTTCTATAACAATATCAAGTGAGGTTTTTTATCATCTATTGACACTGTTATTCATGTGTTATTCATGAAAAGAAGACTTGAGCAAAGGATGAGAAGATGCAGGGGAAATGTTATATTGAAACAAACTGTAATAAACCTTAAATCAGAATAGAAAACTAAGGAAATTTTATTCAATTCCCAAGAAAAGAAAAAGAGTGGAGGAATGTTTTTCCCCAACTAAAAGGAAAAAAATCACCCTACACCACTGAGTATTCAAAGTTGTCTCTCTATCAAACACTGCAAAAACTTGCCCAAACTGAAGCAGAAAATACAAAAACAAGGGCACAGTATGAAGCAAATCAAAGGAAATACAAATGTTACATAAAATTGATGTATATACTTAAGCCATTCAATATGTCCCTGTCCATGCATGTTTTGTATATGAATGGTTGTAATTCCAAAAAAACATTAATTGTGTTGAAAATGAAATTATCTCAGCTTTTGAATATTTTTTACATGAACAAGCCACAAAAGAACTTGCTATTAATGACCAAATTTGTTTACATTTCAAAAGATCAATCACAATGATGGAAAAATGCCTTTTTTTGCAACTCCTATGTAAATTTGATGCAACAATATATTTCCATATGTGTCTATTTTAACCCCTCTAGAAGAAAAGATAGTGTCACCAAGAATAGATTTTGCACAGATAAGACAACTTGGTTACCGAAGAGCAAAAATTGGTCTTATCGAAAAAATTATAAATGTGCTTGCATATTTGGATTAAATCCAAAATGCGTTGCCTGGAAGTCTATCTGATTCTATCACGGTTATTGTTATTTTAAAACGAAGGTTGGAATACAAGAATGATTTTGTAACCAGACATATCTGACCAAGTGTTGTTATGTCAGCTCCACGTGATTTGTGTGATACTACAGTCTACAAGAACGAAGGGATCATTATAAATACTGATTGGGAGAAGATGTTTAACAAATATATTGAACAAGAATCAAATATGATAGCATAAACATAGCCTTCCATTACAGTTGATGAGGGAAAAGATGTGTAGCCTATATCTGAAACAATAGTGCATGGATATATCTGAAACACATTTATAATATATGATGAATGTTTCACGGAATAATCACAGATGCTTTCAAAAAAATAAGAGATGAGTGTTTCTATGAAAATAGTAGAAAAATTGAAACAATTGGGAGACTTGGAAATGACCTTCTAAATATTGAAGAAAAACACTCGTATTGAAGAATCCAAAATTGTTGCAACAAGAACATGATAACTTTAAAAACATTGTTTGTGCATCGATTAAAGAAAACATTATTTCAATTCCACTTAAAGATGAAAGATTTGTTTAATTCAATATGAACCTAAATATTCATCCGCTAGTGCAGCTATAAAACCAAAGAAAATAACAATTGTTATATGTTATATCCACTACAACAAAGAAAAAGACTCATAATTTCTCCATGAAAAAAATTATTATATATATCCCACATAGGAACAAGAAAAACTTGTTAAAGGGGAGTCATCAAACAGAGGTTGAAGCATATATGTCACACAAACAAAAAATAGATCCGATTCAGCAAATATTTCTAGGAAAAAAAACATAATGTGGAAATATCGGCACTGCATTCAAGACAATTGTTTCTAACACTGAAGATAGCAGAAACATCTTGCAAGAAAGAGGACAATTCTACTATAGTGGAATGATATGACATCCAAACTAAATGGATGCATGGGATGCACTTTCAGCATATGGAAAACAATGTTTTTTTTTTGTTGGCAAAGTGGTGGAAACCCCCTTGACTAGCAGGGTTGCCATTGGCTGAGTGGCCACGAACCAGGGGCATCTAAGCCGTCAAAATCACCTAGGGATAGCACCTGGCCTGGACCGCACCAACCCTTTAACATGGTTGGATTTTTGGTATCCGACGGGATTAGAACCTGGCCTGGACCGCACCAACCCTTTAACATGGTTGGATTTTTGGTATCCGACGGGATTAGAACCGGTGACCTTCCAGCTTAGAGGGCGTCTTAACCATACACCACCACCAAGTGTTCTACATCTCATGGATAGCATATGAAAAACAATGTTGATAGCAATTTAGATCAGAAATTATCCATCTACGATACATATAAATAGTATGCAATAAGAAGAATGCTCAACGAGGAGCATCAATCAATAATTTTTAATCTAAAAATCTAAAATTTTTAATTTAATTTTTTCTTGTAGTATTAGTGTTTAATTTTTTTTTTTTATTTTATAAATTTATTTATATGATAAAAAAATATTTTTTAACTTTTAATTTTATTGTAAAATTTAAAAATAAACCAATTTTATATATACTTTTATAAGTTTATTATGAGAAAACTTTTGAAAAATAATGATATTTTGAAGAACATTCTTGTATGTGCAATGTAAAACATAAATTATATCTTCCACTTTAATCTCTTTTGAATTTTGAGTAATTCTTTATTGGTGTTTTAAAATAGTCAAAAAGAAGTTGTCAATTATAGATTGGTCTGTTAATTAGTTTGTTTTAATTAGTTTGTTTTAATGATCATAGTCTTATTCTCTAGAGTTGTAAGTCTAACTTTGAAAAATTAGGTATATGGATTGCTTTATGCAGAAATTTCAATTCAAAATAATCTATCTAACAAAATTAGCTAATTTTGAATTGTAAGTATAGTAATGGTATGTTTTGGAAAAATTAGATACATGGAACGTTAATCTCAGAAACTTTAGTTAAAAAATTAGATATAGATGGTTTTAAATTCTAAGTATAATAATAATAAATTTTGAAAAATCAGATACACCCAATACTTGTTGTCTTCAATTAAGACTAGGTAATGAATTAGTTTAAGCATATATGAAGCTTTTAAATTTGTTTCTTCCTTTTCAAAATAAAGATCTCTAAAATACAGTAGGTTCCTTTTTGAATTGCTATCGAATTTGTTATACTGTACATGTTCTCCTTTTGGATCTTGTGGACCTTCTTGAAGACCCTTTGCATGGTTAATAGAAGAATTAACAATGTAGGCCTTTTAAATATAGTTATGGTTTCTTCATTTTCATTATGTATCCTTTGGACATTATTATGTTCTTAATGAGTCTTTTATTGTTTATGGAAGGAGATGATTCTATGATTGGAACCAAGGAAAATGGTCATGAACTTGATCCCCCAGTATTTTTGTTTTTGTTGATGTGCATTGTGAAGTTTTGCGATGAGGATTATTTCTTCAAATTGTTGTAGAGGCGTTGCTTATTGAGCTCTAGTGAAATCTTGTAGTTTTATTAGTTCTTTGTGGAGTTTGTACCTTTCCTGCTCTTGTGTCTATGGAGTTTCAGTTACCTAGTTTTTTTTTCCTTGTTTGGATGAATTACAGATCATTGAAAAATATTTGTGCACTAAATCTCATTTCTAGTATGATACCTGGGTTAAATTGTCAAGTCATTGTTGTGGAAAGGTAACTTGATATCTTGTTCTACGTATTGTTCAAGATAGATTTTTTTCCCAAAGCTACTTCCATGCAGATAAGGGAGAATCTTCTTTAAAGATGAAACTAGGATTCTTAGTGGTTTGAAGAGTGTCTTGTCACGTTTACTATCCCCCTTATAATGGGTGGTATTGAGATCACCGCTGCCTAATTTTGTTTGTGCTTAGTTGGATCTTTTTCGGATTAAGCTTAGCTCTAAAATATTGGTTAACAAGGAGTACATTTCCCTAGTCATGTTGAAGCAACTCTGATTACATAGCACTTTCACTGCTGGATATCATGGTGGAACTTCTAGACTGCTTTATCAGGGCTTTGTCGGTTTCCTATTTTGTTCAGATCCCTTTTTAAAAGAAGAGGAAAAGTAAAAAAATGCCCTATACCATATGAAGGCCTTCTATCTTATAAATTAAGGTGGAAAAAACAACCAAGTAAACAATATTGCATTGTGATATCGTTATTTGAAGAACACAACATTGCATTATTACATTATATTGTTTTATAAACATTCCTTATGTATGTTTGTAGAAGATGTCAACATTACCCGAGATTTTCATAAATGAGATATATTGAAACTTTATAGGTATAGTGACTTTAAAATACAGCGGGTAACTAACTATGAAGCAATTTTTAGCTTTACAACCAATCTCAAAAACTGTTTATGGAAGAGAGAATTTAAAAAAGGAATGACAACCTTATGTAAATTTTCGTGAATGGAAACAAACTTGCAATAAACATTTTATGCGTGAGTCGTATTATTATTGTTTTGGAATTCTTTTTCCAAGACACTTTGTTAGTCTAGATCAATTCTAGCATGTTGTTTTCCTCTTCTTTTCTCTTGTTGTTGTGCTTTACAAAATGTCATGAAACGATTTTCCAGAACCAAATATAAGGTTGGGACTAGTGTGTAAAGAAGCTAAATGTATTCTATTGAATTCTATGCTTTGTCTATGTTGTTTCATAATTTACATGGAACAATCTAATATACATTCAAAGAAAAAAATTGTGTTTTAGTGCAAACAATTTTGAAACTGGTTATTGTTTTCCTGTTGGGAAATATAGATCATTCCTACTTGGAAATCTAGAATGTGAAAAACATTGGTATGCCTGCAGTATTCTATTGTGATTCTATTACATAACTTTATTATAGGTGCCAATGTTTTTAGTAGGGGTCTAGTTTAGGAAAGGAAAATAAAATCCATATGATCCCCATTCTACCGATGTAAGGATTCTATCCTAGGAATAGTTAATATTTCCTACAAGGATGAGTAATATTCAAATCTCTCATTAATGGATTTTGTTAGGGTGAATAGAAACCATGCTTATGTTGGACATTGCATTATGTGAGAAATTTTCCAGTGATATTTTAGTGATTGGTTACTTTCCTTTAATGTTATTGTTGGATCGATTCGACTAACCAAAGTTTGACTTTCAATACAACCAAAAAAATCCCAAGGTATCGGCCTGACAGGGATTAACCCCATCAACAACACCTACAACGCAAGTGAGGTCTCACTTGATATGCCTATAGGATTTGCAGGAACTAGGTTTTCATAGTGGTAAAGGAGAATATTCCCATGATATAAATGGATAGATAAATCATCGTCATATAATTAGGACAACAACATATTACAACCCATTAACAATCTTAGAAATGTTCACAAAATGCATTAAAGAATTATCAATTCAAATACCTATGTAGAAATCATCATATTATCACAAGTTACGATAATACACATGACATCACACATAGATCACATAGACCATTCGACATAGGAAATTTAACGTGGAAATCCATACAATAAAAAACAAAGAAGCATTATTTTATTAGAAAGAGTCGTATCTCGAACGCTTTGGTCTGCACACACAAACTACAAACATTCCTCCATCATCCCCATAACATTGAATCCACACACACATCTTGTGGATCATTAACATATTCATGACTATTATTCATCTTTCTCCTCATGGTACACAATAATATATCAACATTAGAAACTTCTTATTGCCAAAACTTGGATTTAACCAACAATATTTTTCTCCGAACCTCAAAAATCCAAACCCATTACATTTTTATAGGATCTACTGGCCTATTTTACATTCTACACCCAGTACCCATAAGTGGAAAAAATTTCTAAATAACTTCGAGACTCTACCTTCATACTCTGTCAATACAATTAATAGTTCCCCAAAAACTGCCAAACTTTCAAAGCTAACTATTTCAACATTCGCTCTATTGTAGCATGATTCACACGTGGACTGGGTTCAAAAAAGTTAGAAACCAATCTTATAAAACATACCTAGGTCCAATATGCCCCCAACACTCACATGTGGCTTATCCCAATCCACTTTAGACCGAAAATTCTATTGTGTTTTGTTTAGCTTGAAAATATTGAAATCTTTTCATCACGTCTTTGGTTTGTCGTTGAACATCCACTTTCACTATAGCAATTCATTCAAGAGTTTCATACCGATATTTTCTAAAACATCCACCATAGTTGTATCTACAACTTGTCTAACTTCAACATGATGTACCGGGTGAATGGTCATTGTAATATTCTCTACTTCGAACTAAATCTCTATGACATGAGTGATTCCCCTTTAATGTTATGCCCAAATCTTGGTGACTTATCGATGCAATACTTTAATCTTAGCAATCTTATCCATCTTCTTGATCGGCGATAATTTTTTCAATAAGTTTTGTAAACCGGTTAGACTTTACTCGGATTCATGAAGTTTCTCTATTATTTTTGTAGCTCAATGTCATCCATCAATTCCACCCATGCATGGGACACCTACTCATATGACTTACCACAAAGTCCCTCGGCCTCCTAAATATACCATATATACTTTTCTGCTACCCTTCGTCGCTCTTCTAGTACTGTAGGATTTTTATAAGGAAGAAGCTTGGCTTCTAATTCCACAATATTTTGACAGAAGTTGCTAGAAACTTCCCCTAATTTGAATCCATAAGACTTAGGAATCCTTTAGGGTGTGTCAAGTGTGACCTCAACCTATGTAATTTCCTGACATGAAAGAGAAAAAATTTGCTCGAGTTGGTTTCTATGATTTTTTTTTTATTTCTGTGTATGTTTTTCTCTTTCCTCTATATGACTTTGTAATGATGAGATCCTTCTCTTTGACTACTAGAGTTTATCATACACCATGTGCTCCCATGACTTGATTTATTCAAGTGTATCCCACTAAATGTTACGTAATATAAACATGGGTATGACAGACATGTCTACCTCGACATAGGAAATGTTTTGGATCATACTTTTGAGCTTCATTGTACCAAAATCAAGTGCTTTTGGTAGCACCTGAACCTTACGATATTGTTGAGACATTTACACTTCAACTAGATGATCATTAGAGGGGCCAAATTCCTGTAACTACAATGGCATGCAACTGACCACGACTATGACTTATTTTACAATTCTATAAAGTTTTTGAAGTAAGTCACTCACTCCTTCAAACAGATATGTATGTCGAATATCAATCTGTTGGTGTATCTCATCACCAACCTATCTATTTTATCTAATAGTAAGTTATAATCATCATTATTTATCTCGATAGGAATGGAGTCCCTGACAGTCTTCTACTTCTTCTTGCCATTTTTCACTAATTAAACAACTTCCCTCTTAACCCCCACATCTGGATCTATCGGGGTTGGACTCGACTCTTCATCACTATGATCGTGGTTAGAGATAGCTGGGTTGTCTTCTTCGTGTGCACCCCTTGGTTGGGTCCTTGATATGCCCTCGTGTTAGGGTTCATTTTAGTAGACAATAGATCATTTGCGACATGATGCTTCCAATCGTCTGTCCAATTATGTACTATGATTTCAATTTCCTCCTCTAATAACTAGAAAGAAGTGGTTAACCACTAATGCTGGGGATATTGTATTGGTTGAAGATATATATGGTAACCCCTTGTGAAGCAACCGAATCCGATTGTCTGTCCTGCGGTAAAATTAATGATTTTTCTGTACTGCTAGAAAGTTGCTGTGAAAGTCCTCGATTGAATCCCAATGTGATTCCTTAATGCATCAACATGCATATAAAACTCAATATTGTTCTCCTGCTATCATTGTCAATTCTCATTGAACCACATATTTTGATATCGTTCCTCACAACACAAGACATTCATTTCCATCCCTTAGTAATTCTATGGTTCATCCCATGTGACAAAATAAATTAAGATCAATAAACAAGAATGAGTAAAAGGGGTACCTCACTCCTACACATCTATGGTGTCATCCAATAATTCATTTAACGAGAAGGTCACCCAATTCATTTGAACCCATGTAGCACATTGCTATAATGCACTGATGGTACCATTAACACACTCGTTCAGTCACATCTTTTGAGGTATATTACTTGAAATAACTATGGCCACGAATATGAATCATTGATAATTAATAGAGATTATATCAAATCCCCACTTATCCCGTGTGAGATTATATTTTTATTTCATCCGAGCAACAAGGATTTTAACATGCTCCATTCCAACAAAATAATGGTGTTGGATTAACTCCTACCTTGGGAAATCCCATAATAGAATCTATTAAGTTGACATCAACAAAGATTTAGATATCTAACCATAGACACCTAATGAAATCAAACTAGCAGTTTTTTCACGCATGTTTTAAATTCAATAGTTCGACCAAAATGGGGCATGTATAGCAATTACAGAATGCCTAAATTGTATAAACCATTATCCCAAACCATGGGTACCATTTGAATAGGTCTATATTTGACTAGCTGCACTGATGTCATATACTTCAACATGTGAATTTCATGGAACATCCTCAAGTCATGGCCAAAGAATGATAATTTATTCAAGTTAGCGATGATGTCCGTCATCACATGAAATCCTGGAGGAATGACCATATTTACTAGTGGATACTTGAAATTATTTCAAATGACCACATGTGTATCATCATCTTTTTGAGGTAGAATATATCCGAGAAATATGGTTGTTGAACCAGACTGAAAATCCTCAACATCATGGGTGGATTTGAATATTTTCTTAGGGGGAACTACCTGACTAGTCGTTCGGTTCTTTATTAGTGGTTTTGCAGGGGTTGGTCATGATACAACCTATGGTTCCTCCTTGACAATAGGTATTGTAGGAGATATGTCTAAATATTTACCTCGAATAGTGCTAGAGATTGATACAGTAATATCTATAGAATAAATTCAGACACAAAATAGTTGCTGATGACTATATTGCTCCACACACTTCACGCTTCCATGCAATGATACAACTGAATGTATTTTGGAGGTGAAATATATCTCTGTGTGTGGTAAATCGGTCTGATCACATGGGTAGGTATTCTTACTTGATCTTCAATAAATTAAAAATGTGGTGAATAATCCCTTCGCACATTGAAATATTTTCGGTCATTTATGATAAGGCTCCATTGAATCCACCACTTCGCATGCCATAAAAGAAGGCACTTACTATGCATTAATTATGTATTTGACAAAAAAACACGCAACCAAATCCCACTGTGATAGATAGACAACTTGGAATGTGACACCCCATATACAAGACTTCAATAGACAAGTCAAAACTTATATATAAGACCTCCACACACACACACACACACACACACACTATATATATATATATATATAGATATGTAGATATATATAGATAGATAGATAGATAGATAGATAGATAGATAGATAGATTATTTTATCTACAAACTCAGTCAAGAGAAGTACAACTATCCCGATAAGGTTCTAGCTGACTTCCATTTACTAACCCATTGAGGGGTGTACCATCTAACTTTTCTAATTGAACTACACCCCCATAACTTACAACATATGCCCCCAACCAATGTGTATGAAACTAACGAGGATGTTTGAAAAATGGATTGTCGTAAAGAAGAACAAAGTCACCTTGCTGGAATTGCCTAAAATTTATATGTTGATCATGCCAAGCCTTTTTTCGTTCTTTATCGACTCGTTTGTGTTATCCCGTAATGAAGCGATATAGGATTCCAACTATAGTAACTAAGAAAATATTTCTTCAATCACATCCACTCCACCATCTTTGTCATTGTATTTTTTCTTAAGATAGGTAAAACATATTCCATAGGCATGACAACCTCATGTCCATAAACAAGTAGAAATGGAGTATGTCCCATAATTTTATTACATTTCATGCGATAAGCCCATAATACTGCAGTTATTTTGTGATCATAGTCATCATGACTCATATTACAAATATTGGTAAGGGTGTCATCCAAAATATTATCAAAATATTCAACAGTTCCATTTTCCCGTGGATGATATGGTGTTGTCTTCCTATTTTGGATCTGAAATTATTCAGTTATTTTCTCAATCATTCTATTAAAAAAGTGCATACCCTAGTCGCTTACGTAGTCGTCGTATTACAATCTTTGGCAGGTGTTGGTTCATCCCATATGGTTAAATAATATGTTGCAGTAATTATATACCAAGCATATGTATCTCTTCCTAGTCTATTAACAGGTCCCAAAAAATTGGCATCCCTCTTATCAAACACCTACAAAGTTATTTGTGGCACCAATGTAATTTCATCCCGTCGAGATGGTTTCCCTATGTGTTGGTAGATGTAACAACTCTGATAGTAGTCAATCATATCTGAATGGGTTCTAGGCCACCATAATCCTACTTGTAAAAATTTTCATGTTGTGTCTTTTTCTACATAGTGCCCGCCTGGCACTCCGACATGAGATTTATCTAACACCATTGGTCACTCATGTTCCAAGACACAATGACATGGTATCTCATCTAGTACCATGTTATATAAGTGTCCATCCATAATATGAAAGTTTTTATATTTTATAACAAATTGTTTCTTCTTCTCTATATTAAATACATCTGGTGCGCTTCTTATAATCAATAAATACACAATGTCTTCATAATAATCATTAACCATTTTTACTGCGAATATTTGTGCGTCGTGAATATTATCATCTAAGTTGGCGTGTTCTTCCCTATTTTCTAGCCTTGAGATATGGTTAGGACCTACATTCAATCTACATGGTTTTACAACAATTTCAAAGTTGAATTCTTAAATTAGAAGGAGCCCTCAATATATATTCCCCCCCAACACTATCTTATTAACCAAGTATTTTAAACAAGAAGCATCTTTAATCATCTTAAAGTGACCACCTAGTAAATGATGCCAAAAGTTTTGGAGTGCATATACCATGGAAATTCCCTCATGATTTGTTCTCGTATAGTTTTTTCTTTCTGTAATCAACATCTTTATACTATAAAATCAAATAGGGTGATTGATATGTCCCTCACCCGGTTGTGAAAGTACAGATCCTCATGCAATAGATGATGCATAAAAATGCACATGAAATTCCTTTCACCCATAAGTAAATACAAGGACATATTCTGAAGCCATTTTCTATTTGAGGACATCAAGACTCTTTTGGCACTCCTCATTCCATTGAAATTTTCCATCTTTCTTCAACAACTTCTCCATTGGAGCTGTAATGTTGGCATAACCTCTGATAAATTTATGGTAATAAGAAGTGACACATTTTGGTACTCAATTGTTTAACTAAAGAATGTGGTGGTAGGTTGACAATGATTGCAATCTTTGGAGGGTCCATCAGCATTCCTTCCCTACAGATGACATGACCCAACAAAATACTGAAAGGGGCACAAAAAATGCACTTCTTTAAATTTAAAGAATTTTGAAATTGGAAACAACATTCAAGCATCATCTGAAGACTCTTAATATGGTCCTTAATCAACCAATATATTTTTCATTCGTCAAAATAGACTTCTAATAATTAATGAATAAAATATTTGAAAGTAGCTACCACTATCCTAGAAAATATAGTAGGGGCATTTGTAAGTCCAAATCGAATTACCGTGTATTGGAAGCAACCCAATTATGTCACAAATGTTGTATTATGTCGGTCCTCTTCTGAGATATTGATTTGATGGTACTTGGAAAATCCATCGATAATAGAATATACCTCTTGTCCCCTACACTCTCCAATATCTCATCTATAAAAGGTGTACAAAAGGGATAATATAAGCAAGCATCATTCAATTTCCTCAGGTCGACAAAAATACATACTTCACCAGTTCTCTTATCGTAGAAAACCATTGGCCTGATCCACTATGATTCTTCCATAGGTTCAATAATTCGTTTATCCAACATTCTATCTATATCATCCTCAACGTTCTCTTTGTCCCTTGGATTGAATCTATATGGTCTCTTCTTGACAGGATTTGCACCCGGTTTTAGGGGAATCTTCATTTCACTTAGATCCCTAACAATTCCTTTCATTTCCAAAAAAAAAATTGGGAATAGGGCTTGGAATTTATGTAATAAATCATTGATTTTCAAAATGGTATTGTCATCTCAATAATCGCTAATATTTTCAAACTTTCGATCTTAAGGAGAGCCAATATTCACATTTTTTTTATTTAAAGGGGCTTCAAAAACTTGCCAAATGATAGACTCATTCACTTCAATAATTGACTACATTCATATTCTGGGATGTAAATGTCTCTTGGATAATCATCTTTTGGTTTCCCGAATATGTTGCAACACTCAATCAAGATTTGTACAGTTGCAGTCCATTGTGGTAGGCTTGATTCTGGGACAGAAAATCCCTCGAAATTGTTGGATTTAATAACTTGCAGGGAAACATCAATCGATGGACTATCATCAACAAAGATAAAATTTGTGCTTGAAGCTATTAGCTAATTCATCTCGGTATTTAGTTCCTTGTCGCAATTCGACTGACATATACCAATTTATTGGTATCATGTCCAAAGTATGTATAAACAAATGTACCCATTCTTTCTTGGGAATCAAACCCCATGTCACACTACAATTATCAAGGTGTTTGATGGGACTAGTCAAACTAGTATTCTTATTAGAAACATAAGATATATTCTCGCCAAGCTGAACTTCTAACATCCTTCGACACTGAGGCCATTCCGAGATGGATTGTTTATGTGTAGTCCACCATCTTTCTCGTGTAACTTTCAGGGCCACATCAAGAGATAAAAATCATCGTGGTTCCAATATATCATCTTCAAATCATGTTAAAAATGTGTCCAAATTAGGAAATCCTTCATATGTAGGTATACCACATACCTTGGTACCCACCCATTGTAAATATTTTGTGATTCTCATGCATTTCCTCATCAACACTTCATGCAACTGGTTCTCCCAATTTTCCAATGCTTCCCTGGAATCTAATGAACAAGAACTAACACTTCACCAACTCGATTTACCATCAGTTATAGGATTTATATAATCATCCATCATAGATGAAATATGATAAATATTATCCAAATACCCTTCATGGTACTCACCTCTTACTAGTTCGACATATTGTTGGCCCTTCGAAGGGTTAATTGGAGAAACTACCCACATCTTTAAGTCTTCAAATGATAAGATATGCCTTCTTAAATTTATGATAGCCTGGTTTTCAATATCCCAGTCGATCCTCAGGAGGGATGGATAGGGGTTTGTATCATCAACAATATTTATAACCTCAAATTTTACATTAGTCTGAAGCCTTTCCACCTCTATAGGAACCTATGGTAGGCGATTGATATGCATAACCTTCAGCTCGTTAGCTAATCTTAGATGAATAGGTGACCATACTAACTTGGGATTCCCCATGTTTGTTTCATCAAAATGTTAGCATCTGATTATAAGTCCATAATAACAAAATCTATGTCATAATCACCTATTTGAGCATTCATACATAGTTATTAACTAGTTTTTGTTATTTTACAAATATGATTGACATTCTTCTCTCATTGCAGTTATGCCTGGGATTCTTCTATTAGATCTGATAGCTCCTCTAGAGCATCTTCATCCTTAACAAGGGATAAATAAATTTTCAATAAACTCCTTGATTGACTTATTTTGGATTGATTGGTCAAAACTTGGTGGTATGTCGACGACTGGACCTTCATCGAACACCAAAAGATAAGTAGATGTCGAGGTGCGATTTTTATCCGCAATATCAGCTTGTGCATTGAAGAATACCCCTTTTCCTTCTGCACATCAAATGGTACTTTTTTTAATGCAGGATGTATTCTCATATATTTCCATGGTTCTCCTTTGTCATCTCGAGTCACAATACCTCCTGTAATATCCGTTTTTTTAACCCAATTGCATGAAAATTATAAATGATGTAAATACCATTATTAAATCATGGTGAGGAGATAAAGTCCAAGGTTACACCATGGATTTAGCGTTTTTATGTATCGACAATTAAAATCGATACCTATGGTTTTGTGTTGTCTAGGAACATTATAAAATGTGACATCATATAAATATGTAATTTAATAAAAAATACCCACAACTAGCTATTCCAATGAAACAATCGTTGATGTATATGTAACTTCGGAATGTATTCTTCCATGTATCTTATGTATTGCAACCCGATGTTTATTCCGGGATGTTTCTATTATGTATTTGAGTCATGTGGTCATGCTCCGATGTTCCGATCGGGAGGATTAATAATGTAAACAAGTCATATCAAGTCATTAGGTAAGTCCCCACAGTTTCGGGGCACTTGAGTTATTATACACTAATTAAGGTGTAGGCTCGAGTAGTAATTATTAGGTCGAGCCTACGTGTGAAATGGAAATTCAGGTGAACGGACTAATATAAATAGAGAGTGCGAGTCTCTCTATTTATCACTTGTGAATTACATCACTTGCTCTCTCAAGTGTGGCGCACCTTTGGAGAAGGAAATGCTTTGGCTTGACAGAAGATAGAAGGCTGTTGTTGTGTTGGGAGGTCATCTTACTGTTTTGGGTTTCACATCTTGTGGTGATACTATCTTAGAGGAAGTTGAGGGGTTTTCTCCATTTATGGTTTCCCCTGTCAAAACTCTTTGTGTCTCTTGTCTCATGTGATGTCCTTATGTTATTGCTGTGCTTGTTATTCTCTCAATGAAAAGATCCTAACATAATGCTAGCTTAAATGTTGAAAAACTAACATGGTATCAGAGCTAAGCTGAGAAGAAGACATTGTGAAGCTACAAGAACTAGGGCTTCCTATTTTGTGGATCTTCCTCCATAGATTTTCAGCAAAAGTATGCTAGGATGACTCTCCATTGAAGGGTGCATTTGTCTGTCGATGCGGAATTCAATTTCAAGCATTTTCAGTTTCATTGTGGAAATTAGGGCTTTCTACAGAAGAGGAATTTTTGAGTGAGACCAGCATAGGATTTTTATCCTCATCAAAAATGAAGTTTAGAGACCTGGATCAATAAATTTGGTTGGGTGAAACTCCAGGAAAGTCAAACCCTAGTTTGACCCTGAGCTAGGAGAAACCCTAAATACTAAAACTGCTAAGTTTTGGTACAGTCGTTATATTCCAAGATTGGTGAAGTCTCAGAAGCTACAAATTGCAGGGGCCGAAGATAAAATCTGTATGAACACTGTGTCCACAAATTAGCCTCAAATTTTCTATATTCTAGGAGATATGATCTCTCCAAGTTAGGGCTCCAGCCTCTTCCAGAAATCATCCATAAATAAGACACCTGGGGAGATTTGCAATATCTTGGGCTACAGAGGTCCAAATGGAATTACTGAAGATGTATCAGAAAGGGAACGGACTTTATTTTCTGTGGTCCGAATATCATACTCAGAAGATGAACCAGTGACACGTGGCATGCTGTACAACATCGCTGTTCTGAACAGTCCTGTAACAGGTCACCTTGGGAAAAGGATCATAAATCCCAAATGGTGAAACCAATTCTGATGAAACCTAAGAGGTTGGATCAGGGACATGCGAGGTTACCTTAGTGAGAAATTGCAGACATATAGGATCAGTAATTTCGGATATGTCACAGAAACAGTAACAGGCATTTCTGCAGAAGAAATCAGAAAATTAGGGCTTCCTGTTCCTGGAGCTTCCCTGCACTGTTTTCAGAAAAGGAGTACACTGGACAGCTCCATTTGAAGAGATCTATCTGTCTATCCAATTATTTTTGAAATATTCCAAGTTTTGAAAATTAGGGTTTCTGTGACAAACCCTAGATCAGCAAACTGTGGGACAAGGACGGACACCTCAAATCGGTAAGATCTAATCCTTTGCTATTTCCATTTGAGGTTCTCATTTCAATATGATATATCACATCAGCTTGGTGACAAGCTTGGGGAAGTTGACAACTTCCAAGCCTGGAAGTATTTGATCTCTCTGAAGAAAATGGATTGGACACCTACATGAGTATAGAGGTTCCAGTTTCAGAGGGAGATGAGGTTAGAAGCCTTTCACAAGAAGAACTTGGTCAAGGCCAAAGAAGAAATCATGCTCATGCTGCAGAGGATGATGAACTATCCAGAAAGAGATCCAGATATGAAAGTGAAGATTCTTCAAGTGAGGTGAATATGTTCTGATATCAGCTCTCACAGGTAACATTACTCATGGAAGTGATGATTGACTCATAGACAGTGGGGCTTCCAAACATATGACGAGACTCAAGGAAAGACTATCGATGATGTGGTAGTGATTGGAGAACAAGAAGGAGGCTTGTACAAATTGAAGGGCCATCCAGAACAAGCCTTGATCCATGACATAGTAAAGTCAAATGAGCCTTGGCATAGAAGGCTTGCATATGTGCATTACAGAGCACTACCTATGGCAAGCAAAGCTGTTCCAGAATTTCAAGCTATTTGAAGGGAAGAACAAAAATCAGAATATGACCTAAAGAAGAAGTGAAGAATGCAGAAGTGGTGATGGCCACCTTGAATGGCCTCCCAGGATCATGGAATTCATTCATGTGAGGAATGTGTGATAGAAGGAAGTGATTACTTTCAATGGACTCTAGAAAGAGAACTCACAAGAAGAAGAAGCTCAAGAAGAGAAGGTGGGAGCAATTGAAGATCAAGCTCTTTCATCCAAAGAAGATCCCTCAAGCAATGAGGAATATGAAGAACTCAACTCTTGAAGAATTTCTTATCCTCCATATCATTTGGATAAGAAATGATGCTATTATGAATGAAGAAGACAATGAAGCTAAAGACTCAAGAAGGAGTCTACCCTCGAAACAAATAAAGATAAGTATTCAATTATCATTTCATTATATTATTTTGTTATGCATTTGTTTATATTCAGTTATTGTATTATGCATGATAGGATGTTTGCATTAATGATAGAATACTACTAATATTCATGTGATGGGTAAGTAGCTCATGGGGCTATACAAATTCTCCATTGCTACTTATCTAGAATGAAACCTCTTTGTTGACATATTGGATTAGTGCACAATCTCAATGTTGTCCTGGTAGAGATGGAAGGCATCTAGAAAGTTTCAGTGAGATATGGATGAATGTTGTATTGGCCAAAGTAGTTGGATGATCATATATTTATGCATAAGTGTTTGCCAGTATAAATATTCCTTATGAAATGTTTCTAACCATACAATTGCATTTGACTTGTAGGAAATATCGCATACATAATCGCCTACAAGCAAATAAGAATGAAGACTTGTTCCGAAGAACAAGTGACAACAGTTCAAAGACAAAGAATAATATGACGAGTGCAGTGACATCATTGATGCAGAACCTTCTAGCCACCAAGAAGAAAGGGAAGATCAGTTCAAGAAGAATGATGTCTGGGCATAGTATCGAGACATGAAGAGAAGTTCATAGTTCCATCATGCAGTAGATGGAAACATCGTGGGATACAAAGCAAGATTCGTAGCATGAGGCTTCTCACAAAAGGAAGGCCTAGACTACGAAGAGACATTTGTAGCCAGTAAGAGTTGAAACACATACATGATGAGATTGATGAAGATCTTAAACTTTGCTACAAGGTTGAAGATGCAAGTATATACACTAGATGATCACATAGAATATTAGTAGCATAGGAAGCTACTTGTCACTCCAGTACAGAATGTTTCAGTGCATAGAGTATAGGAGACAGAGGGAGTATGATGCTTCGTTTCAGAGGGAGTGACTACAGAATATCTTGAGGTTCGACATGGTACAACAGGATGGGCATATTACTGATGACTCTAGTCTTTACTGAGAGTAAAGTGGATTCCAAACTTTGCTTCAAGGTTGAAGGCAGAAGACCAGTGATGTTCCTGTTATGTGTCGATGCACTATTGTTCTAGGCATGAAAGTGTGGCAGAGTATGGATGGAATCTTCCTTGGACAAGGGAAGTATGCAGTAGAGATCCTGAAGAGATTTGGGATGATGGACTGCATGACCACACCTATGGCATCGAACATGAAGCTATTGAGTGATGCTTCATCCGAGACAGTTCATGCTATGCTGTATCGTCAGATGATTGGGTCCTTGATGTACCTGAGACCAGATATTTGCTTTGCTATGAACACATTGAGACATGTTCACTTGATGGTTGCAAAGCTTACAGGGGTACAGTTGATTATGGAATCAAGTACGATGTGAATCAGAAGATTATCCTAGAGGATTATGTTGATTCGAATTGGGCAGGCAGTGCCATCGACAGGAAGAGTACTTCGGTATGTTGCTTCAGTATCAGATCAGGTGTGATCTCTTGGTTTAGCAGGAAGCAATCCTGTGTGGCACTGAGTACAGTTGAAGCAGAGTATGTCGCAGCCTGTTCAGCTAGTTGTGAGGCAGTATGGCTGTGGAAGCTACTGTCTGATATATTTGATCTCTATTTGGATGCTACTTGTATACATTGTGACAACCAGAGTTGCATCAAGCTGTCAGAGAATCCATTGTTCCATGACAAGTCGAAGCATATCGAGATCAAATATCACTATATCAAGGATATGGTGCAGAGAGGAGCAATAAAGCTCCAGTATGTTTCGATGGAGGAACAGATAGCTGATGTATTGATGAGGCCATTGGCTAGGTTGAAGTTTGAGTACTTCAGAGAGAGACTTGGTGTTCTCCAGATCGAGGCTTCCTCCCAGGGAAAGTGATGAGTCCCAAAGCCATTCTGACGAGGAGGTCA
>LPNX010351280.1:32135-89142 GCA_001517045.1 Pseudotsuga menziesii
TTTGGTTCCTTCCATGTCAGATATGAGTGCTGGCCATTCTGTCGAGTAGGACAGATGTAAGGGAAATTTCCATTCTAGGAATGGAGGCACCTGGTCAGTTACCGGGAACACTCGGTGTAGGACTGAGTATCCATTCTGATGTGATAGAGGGATGTGTTCCCACTTGATCAGATGTAAGGGCTGAACCATTCTATTCATGGCTAAAGGATTTAGTTCCTTCCATGTCAGATGTGAGTGTTGGCCATTCCGACGAGCAGGTCGGATGTAAGGGCAACTGCCATTCTCTAGGAGAGTGGAGGTGCCTGGTCAGTTACCAGGTAGCTCGGTCGAGGACTGGGGGCCATTCTGATATGACTACTGGGATATGTTCTCGTAAGATCAGATGTGAGTGCAAGCCCTTCCATCAGTGTGGTCGGATGTGTTCCCCTGGGTGGATGTAAGTGCAGAGCCTTTCTGGAGCGACTGAGGGATGTGTTCCCATGTGCTCAGATGTAAGTGCTGAAATCTCTCATCATTGTGATAGGATGTGTTCCTGTCTGGATGGGATTCTTCCATCAGTGTGGTTGGATGTGTTCCCCTGGATGGTTGTGCCTTTCTGACGAGTAGGTCAGATGTAAGTGCTGAAATCTCTCATCACTGTGATAGGATGTGTTCCTGTATGGATGGGAGTCTTCCATCAGTGTGGTTGGATGTGTTCCCTTGGATGGTTGTGCCTTTCTAATGAGTAGGTCAGATGTAAGTGCTGAGCCATTTCACAGATGATAGTAGGTGTGTCCTATCATGCTGGTGAATGTGAGTGCTGGGCCTTTCTGATGGGATTGTAGTTTACTACATGATTAGATGTGAGTGCTGGGCGTGCCTTTCTGACGAGCAGGTCAGATATAAGTGTTGGGCAAAGACCTACATGAGAGTAGGCCTATAACCAGCATGAAAAAGGGCTGGCTCTGTAGAACTTCCTATGACGAGATAGTACACACATGATGATGACCAGTGGAGATTCAGATCGAGCTATGATCTAGATCCAGTTATGATGAATCCAAGAGATCCAGATCGAGTGATGATCCAGATCCAGCAATAGTGATCCAGATCGAGTGATGATCCAGATCCAGTCTAGTGATGAGATCTAGATTGAGTGATGATCCATATCTAGCAGTGATGATGATCCAAATCGAGAGATGATCCAGATCCAGATGACTTGAAGATGAAGATGACTTGAAGACGAAGATGAATTAAAGACGAGATGATCCAGTTGATGCAGAGAAGAAGACAAGTGCTAAAAATTGTGTTGAAAGAATACCTTCCTAGTTAAGAGGGAGTGTTGATGTATATGTAACTTCAGAATGTATTCTTCCATGTATCTTATGTATTGTACCCTGATGTTTATTCCGGGATGTTTCTATTATGTATTTGAGTCATGTGGTCATGCCCCGATGTTCCGATCGGGAGGATTGATAATGTAAAAAAGTCATATCAAGTCATTAGGTAAGTTTCCACAGTTTCGGGGCACTTGAGTTATTATACACTAATTAAGGTGTAGGCTCGAGTAGTAATTATTAGGTCGAGCCTACGTGTGAAATGGAAATTCAAGTGAACGGACTAATATAAATAGAGAGTGTGAGTCTCTCTATTTATCACTTGTGAATTACATCACTTGCTCTCTCAAGTGTGGCGCACCTTTGGAGAATGAAATACTTTGGCTTGACAGAAGACAGAAGGCTGCTGTTGTGTTGGGAGGTCATCTTACTGTTTTGGGTTTCACATCTTGTGGTGATACTATCTTAGAGGAAGTTGAGGGGTTTTCTCCATTTATGGTTTCCCCTGTCAAAACTCTTTGTGTCTCTTGTCTCATGTGATGTGCTTATGTTATTGATGTGCTTGTTATTCTCTCAGTGAAAAGATCCTAACATAATGCTAGCTTAAATGTTGAAAAACTAACAACAATATGATGGGGGCATGATTTCACAAGGAATATGGATGGGAAATATTCAAACCCTTGAGCGAATAGGGTAAATCCAAATGTCAATGCAAGAACCCATAAATTTGTTAACTACCCTTTTTGTCTTATTCACCCAATCATTTATTTCTTCAAGGAGTTGATTGGGGCATTTAATGCGTTGTGATTGGAAGAGTATGGCAGTCAAATTCATATGGGGAAAGCCATCAGTTTTTGTTGATGTAATTGTAACTTCATAATGTATTCACTTGTATTTATTATGTATTGTACCCTGATGTTTTTTCCGGGAAGTGTTTGTAATGTAATTGGGTCATTTCATGCCCCGATGTTTCAACCGAGAGTTTCTATAATGTAAAAAAGTCATGTCAAGTCAATGTGGGTAACCCTCCTATTGTTCAATGGTTAAAGTCCCCACAGTTTTGGGGTCCTAGGGTTGTTAAACTCACCTAGTGAAGTCAGCCCTAGTGAGTTATTGTCAAGTCAGGAATTAGTATAAATAGAGAGTGATTCTCTCTATTTATCACACACTCATGCACACTCGGATGTATTGCATAGCTGAGGGAGAAGAATTTGCTGGGGCTAGAAAGAAAGAGGCCACTGCCGTCGGGAGGTCATCTTACTGTTTTGGTTTTTACTGTTGGTGCTGATTCTATCTATGAGGAAGTTGCGGGGGTTTCTCTATTTATGGTTTCCCTAAGGAAAAAAACTGTGTTCATTGTCTCTTGTGTTTGATTGATGTGCTTGTTATTATCTTAGATAAATATCCTAATATAATGCTAGCTTCATGTTAAAAATCTAACATGGTATCAGAGCTAACCTGAGAAGAAGACACTGTGCGGCTACGGGAACTAGGGCTTCCTACTTTTTGGATCTCTCTCCACAAATTTTCAGCAAAATAAGGTTGGTCCGACTGTCCTCCCTAGGGTGCATATTTATATTGAAACAGAATCTGATTCTTAGCTTTTTCAGTTTTTGACCCGACACTATTGCTGAAAATTAGGGCTTTCCATAGAAGTGGAATTTTTGAGTGAGCCCAGGCCTAGATTGATATCCTCCTCAAAATCGAATTTTAGAGATCAATATCAAAGCATTTGGTTGGAAAGAACTCCAGGAAAGTCAAACCCTAATATGCTCCTGAACCAGCACTACAAAAATTCAGCTCCAGATCCAAATCCAACATCTTTACCTGGAAAGATCTAAATATTTTGTATTTCCATTTGAGGTTCTCAGTTAAGATGTCTCATCATACCAATCTTGATGAAAATCTTGAGGGATCTGATAAATTCTGATCCTAGAAGTACATGATCTCCCTGGTCCTGGAAGAAAATGAGTTGGACTCCTACATCAATGAGGAGGTTTCAGTTCCAGAGGATGATGAGGCTAAGGCCTTACATAAGAATAATTTGGTTATGAAAAAGAGGATTATTGCTGATTCAATCAAGGGTCACCTCATACCACAGGTGTCCTCCCTCAAGACACCTAAAGCTATGTTTGATTCCCTAACCAAACTATTTGAAGGGAAGAACATAAACCGGAAGATGACTCTAAGGAACCAGTTGAAGAATGTAAAGATCCAGAATGAGACCATCCAGTGATACTTCAAAAGGGTCTCCCATTTCAAAGAACAACTTGAAGCAGTAGATGAAGAAGTGGAGAATGCAGAAATTGTGATGACAACCTTAAATGGTCTCCCTAGGTTATGGGATTCTTTCATCCAAGGAATGTGTTCTAGGAAGAAGCTAATCAAGTTCAGTAGACTGTGGGAAGAATGTTCACTAGAAGAATCTCAAATATAATCTCAAGAATAAAATATGGGAAGTGAAGATCAAGCTCTCACAGTACACTCCAAGAAAGGCAGAAGGGAAAATCATCATCACAAAGGTAAGCATTCTCATCAGAAAAATAATTTTGTAAGAAGGGATCCATCCAAACTTAGATTTTATACATGTAATGAAAGAGGACACTTTGCTAGAAGTTTTCCCATGAATAAGAGTGGATCCAAGAATAATAAGAACTCCAAAAGAAGACATCATTCTCACATTGCTAAGGATGCTGATCCATCCAGGAAGAAAGTAAAACAAGAAAGTGAAGACTCTTCAAGTGATGAAGAATATGTTCTGATCTCCACTCTCATGGGAACTATAACTCATGGAAGCAAAGATTGGCTTATTTATAGTGGGGCTTCCAAACACATGACAGGTTTCAAGGAATCTTTTGAGAAACTATCCGAACATAACTCACCCCATAAGGTGAAACTTGGAAATGACTACCAATATCCCATAAAAAGTCGTGGTGAATCCTCCTACAAACTAGACTCTGGAAAGTCTATGAAAATGAAGATTTATTGTTTTTACCAAGACTAAAGAAGAATCTTCTCTCCATATTAGCACTGGATGAAAAAGGCACGAGGGTTGCATTTGTAGATGTCCAAGTCCTCATGTGGCCAAGAGGAAAGACTATTGATGATGAAATAGTAATTGGAGAACAAGAAAGAGGATTACACAAATTAAAGGGCCATCCAGAACAAGCTTTGGTGCATGGCAAAGTAGAGCCAAATGAACTTTGGCATAGAAGGCTTGCACATGTGCACTATAGAGCACTACCAATTGCAAGCAAAGTTGTTGAAGGTCTTCCAAAAATTCAAGCAAAACATGAAGGAGTTTGCAAAGGATGTGTGAAAGGAAAGAACACAAAGAAGACATTTCCAAGTAGTGAAAGAAAATCAAAAGGAATCTTGGAAATCATTCACTGCAATGTATGTGGTCCAATGCCATCCAGTTCTTTAAGCGGGTACGTATACTATGTTTCTTTTATTGATTATTATTCTAGGAAGACATGGATATACTTTATGAAGAAAAAAGATGAAGTTTTCAGTAATTTCAAAGAATTCAAATCCTTGATCGAGAACCACACGGAAAAGAAGATCAAGACATTTCGATCAAATAATGGCAGAGAATTCACGTCAAATGAATTCAAAGAGTTATGCAAAGATTCAGGGATTAAGAGGGAGTTATCCTCTCCATATAATCCACAACAGAATGGGGTTGTAGAAAGTAAGAATAGAACTATCATGGAAGCTGCAAGAGCAATGCTTCATGATCAAGATATCCCCATGCATATATGGGAAGAAGCTGCCATAATAGCGGTGTATGTACAGAACCATACTCCGCATAGAGTACTCGAGAACAAGACACCTGAAATTTTTTTTTCCAGCAAGAAACCAGAAGTCAGCCATCTCAGAATATTCGGTTGTCCAGTGTACATACACATTCTAAAAGTAAAGAGGAAAAAGTTAGATCCTTCAGGAAAGAAGGGTATATTTGTGGGATACTCTGAAAGCTCAAATGCTTAAAAAATATACTTCCCAGGATTCAAGAATATTGACATCAGTAGAGACGTAACATTTGATGAAGACTTGGCTTACAACAAATCCAGAAATAGACCTGCTGAAGATCCTAAAGAATAAAAAGCACCCAGAATTCATGACACAACCATGAATGAAGAAACTCAATAAGAAGATCGATAATTTGAAGAACCTCAAGAACCTATAGATCCACCTCCAGAGAAGAATCCTCACAAGAGGAAACCTGCTTGGGTATGAGAAGCTATCCAAGGTGTGGAAAGATATGGGGCTCCAGAAGGGAATCACAGAGAAAGAAAGAGGACCAGGTCCTACTCTGGGTATGTAGCTTTATTGTGTGACTTTATCAATAAATAAGCTTCCAACTATGAAGAAGCAGCAGAATGGAAATAATGGAAGGATGTTATGATCGAAGAGTATCAATCG
Source organism: Pseudotsuga menziesii (assembly GCA_001517045.1). Lineage (NCBI taxonomy): Eukaryota > Viridiplantae > Streptophyta > Pinopsida > Pinales > Pinaceae > Pseudotsuga > Pseudotsuga menziesii. Next base: position 37,877 of record LPNX010351280.1, read on the forward strand.
ATCATGATGAATGATGTTTGGGATGTTGTCCTGAGACTAGAAGGGAAGTCAGTTGTCACTTCCAAATTTATCTACAAGATCAAGCATGCTACAGATGGCGGCATAGAGAAATGTAAATAAAGATTCATGGCTCATGGCTTCTCACAGAAAGAAGGAATAGATTATGAAGAAACCTTTGCACCTACAGCCAGATACACTTCCATCAGATCTGTTATCACTCCAGGAAACTCCTCTAGAATGTAGCTCGAGGATGCCTAGTAACTTACAATGTTTTTAGGGTTTTCTGATATGGATCAAGTCAAGTTACCTATATAACCTTCCACTCTCAAGACATGTATGAAAATCACCCGATTACAAGGCTTTTAGTTACAACTGTTCAGTAGTTTGACAATAAGGTGCAGGGATAGAGAACTCATCAAGCTTGCAGACTTACATACAAAACATATGCATATAAATGGCTAAATCATGATAAGTGTGGTACTTATAAATGAAATCATATTAACACACCAATAGGATGATAGCTATTAGTTATTAATTAACTTGAAAATAACCTAAATACACATTCAGGCATAAGTACAGTAAAGACAGAGATGATGGCTGAACAAATCATAACGAAAGAGCTTATATTCCAGAATGAGCAAAATGAGAAGCTTACAATAGTATAGGCTTATAAGTCCCCGAAGTCGAACATTTTTTTATAAAAATAGTCTTAGGCTTTATAGCCTTTTACAAAATATACAAATCCTAAAACCTAGATCTATTTTTTTTTAAATAAACAAAGTAACAGTTTTTGCAAATTAGGGTTTGAAACCCTACCTAACTACTTGTCTAACTGTAATGAAGATTTAATTCACTGAATGAATATTAATTAACTAAAGTACTTGCTGGTGATCACTACTTCTGGTCCTATGCCAGTTAAACCAGTGATTTCTCTTTGATAGCTAGGGTTGGTGTCCTTTGGCGCTCTTATGTCATAGTGGATCTCACACAGACCTTTTTCTGATGCATCCCTCAGCTCCTTTTATCTTCATATCATGTCCATGAATAATATGTACTTTCCCAAAACCAGTTCTATACACCAAAAATTGCCTTTAAGCCTCTGTCTACTTTTGGTGGTTAAGAGCCCAGTCTATCAGAACTGTTAGCTGCCGAAAGTGGTGCTTTCGGTGGCTAATGAACTACCCCAATGTCAGCCTAAAGCACTGAAAACCCTGCTTTGCAAAATATATTAGGGTTTCTTCAAAAATTCCTTTCAGGCCTATTTTCACAGTCTTACTCTTCTACAAGCTTCGCGCTAGGAGTGTTTACAACGCCTTATCTAGCTTCAGGAGGCTGGAGACTGATGGTTGCTTTAGCTTGCGTTGATAAGAGGAGGTGGCTGCTAGGGTTTGCTTTGGCTTCCTTCAGCTGCAGCCTTTGGAGCCTAACCATCATGTATAGTCTCGTATTATCCTTCAGGTATCTTTTGTTCATCCTTTTCAAGTAAATGTGTTTTTCTCTCTGCTCCAGGTAGGACTTGTGTAGTAGCTTTCTCCTCCTAGTAAAGGTCTCATTGTTTCTCTTCATTTATTTTTCCAAGACCTCCATTTCATAAACCTGCCTCAATAGCTAATTGATCTTTTGACTTCTAGGCTTGATGGAGGAATCCCTTTCTATTGGTTCCTCTTGCTCCTGTGGTGTGGGGGACAGAAATGCTTTAGATACTGGTACAATTTGCAAAGCTAGTGCTTCATCCTATTCTTGTTCATCCTCAGAATCTGAATAGGGTATATTTAACACATTCTTGTGGTGTGCTTCTACCTGCTGACATTTCTCACTGAAGTCCAAATTTATTTTTGCCTTCTTCGTCTTGGAAGAGGAGGGGGGTTGTTCTGTTGTTGTTGCTGGGGAAATGGCCTTCCTCCTTCTTCTACCAGTCCTTGGGGTGTTGGATTTCTTGGCAGGAGAATTCCCTTTCTCCTCTAGCTGAAGGCTTGTCTCAAAGCCACTCCAAAACAAAAAATAAGGCCAAGCCATGTTTCTTTTCTTTAACAACTCCTGGATCAACAGCTGGATAAGACCATGGTGGGACAGCCTACCAGCAATCTTGGATGGCTGGGATTTTACTTGACGTGCCATCTTCCCTAGACTTTTGTGTAAATAAAAGGGAAGATTGAGAGGAATTTTACCTATGAAGTGATTCATGAGCTTGAAATGGTAGATCATTACTCTATTATATCTCCCTTCACAGGTTAAGTAGACCACAATGGCCTTCAACAGTTGTTGCTAGTTCTCTTCCAGCCATGATGATGGCACACTCTTCTTCCATATTATTCCTCTATGCTCAAGCTTAAGGTAAGACCTGAATTCCACCTCTTTTGGTATGGTGGTCTTGAACCAGTTCTCTCCCGTGGAAGGGAGTTCTATCACCTCTGTGATTAGTGATTCATCTATGAGAAAATCCTCTTTTCCTATGACTGATTTTGAACCATTAAATGAGAGGGAAAAATTTTGAGCCACCTGTTGATGGAAGACTTTTATTTTTTCACAAAACTTGTAGGAGTCGACCTCTTGGAAATCTCTACAGACCTCTGGATGCACCTCTTAATAACTGACATCACCTACCTCGTGCTTGAGAGCTGGTCCACTCTTCTTCATCTTGATGGATGTATCTCTTGGGTACCTGCAAAAACAGTCTTCAGACTTGTATAAAACGTGCTTTAGTAGGCTGCTCTTTCAAAGCTAGTTTTTCTGGTGGAGAAAAATCTAATTTCGAAAGTGAATTATGATGGAGTCTCCTAGCACTGATTATGAGGATTTTTTGTCATTATGGAGGCTGAGGTCACAAATAATGATGACAGCAGCTCGATCCTCTAGATCTCTTTTCCCACATAACCATAACCTACTTCATCCAGAGCATTTAGTGGCTATTTGATGATATTTTGGATAGGTGGAGGGAGACTTAGGTTTTCTAGTTAGATCATTCTTTTTCCAATTGCATAACGACCCTTTTTAATCATTTCCCCACACAGTTATACAGCTCTAGATCTCTTCGGTGGGTAATCACGTTCTCAAATGATCATTTATCTTGCTGATGGGGTTAGATGTGACAATTCCTAACTGTTTCCTTATTTTTCCCTTTCGGTGGTTAAGATCCTCTAGGATTTTGTCAGCTAGCCGCAAAAAGGCCTACTTTTGGTGGCTAACGAAGTGTTGTATTTCTTGCTTAAGCCACCAAAACCTTTAGCCCATCGTCATGGTGAACTTATGCTTTCAGCAGATAACGACCTCCTTGGAAATGTTTTTTAACCGCCAAAAACCTGTTCTTTCAGTGGTTAATAAAATTCCCTAGCTTTCTCCTAAACTGCCGAAAGGGTTTTTCACCTGATGCTTATCTTCTTGCTTTAGGTGGTTATCATCTATGTTGCACCTTCCTCTAATCTGCTGAAATATCCCCTTTTCGGTGGCTAATGAGTTTTCAATAGTCTCGCCTAAGCCACCGAAAATTTTACTTTGACTCTGCTTTCTCAGACCACTTTTGGTGGTTCACCTTTGCCCGTGTTCAACTGTTTAGCCATCGAAATATAGCTTTTCGGTGGCTAATGAGCTATAATAGTCCTCGCATAAGCCACCAAAAGCTATAACTTATAAAAAATTTCATCCAAATAAAAAACAGAGGCTTTCAAATTGTCAGTGATACTCATATCTTTCATTACAAAAAAAGATTCTTCCTACTAGCAAAATAAATTTATTTTGGGAGATAACAAGATCAGTATTTGCTTTGGCTGCAGTGATGAAATGGAATATACACCAAATGGATGTCAAGACTGCTTTCTTGAATGGTGTAGTGGAAGAGGAAGTGTATGTAGAGCAGCCACTCAGTTTAGAGACACATGAAAAGGAGTCTCATGTGTGTAGATTGAAGAAATCCCTGTACAGTTTGAAACAGGCACCTAGGACATGGTACAATAAAATTGATGGCTTTCTATCTAGTTTGGGCTTTAGCAAGAGTAAAGAAGATTCCAACCTTTACTACAAGTTTGAAGATGGGAACCCAGTGATGCTCCTACTATATGTAGATGATCTGTTTGTAACAGGTATGGATGGGTTGATTACTGATACGAGGAGGAAGCTTGCTGCCGAGTTTGAAATGAAGGACTTGGGTATGATGCACTATTTTCTAGGCATGGAAGTGTGGCAGATTGCAGATGGAATCGTCCTAGAACAAGGGAAGTATGCAGCAGAGATCCTGAAGAGGTTCAGGATGATGGACTGCAAGGCCATGACCACACCTATGGCATCGAAGTTGAAGCTATTGAGTGATGCTTCATCAGAAGTGGTTGATGCTATGATGTATCGTTAGATGATTGGGTCCTTGATGTACATGACAAACAAAAGAATAGATATTTGCTTTGTTGTGAACACCTTGAGCTAGTTCCTAACATATCTGAGACATGTTCACTTGATTGTTGCAAAGCATATTGTGAGGTACCTGAGGGGTATAGTTGATTATGGGCTCAAGTATGAGGCAAATCAAAATATTAACCTAGAGGCTTATGTTGATTCAGATTGGACAGGAAGTGCCACTGATAGGAAGAGCACTTCAGGGTGTTGCTTCAGTATGGGATCAAGTGTGATCTATTGGTTTAGTAGGAAGCAATCCTGTGTGGCACTGAGTACAGCTGAAGCAAATTATGTTGCAGCATGTTCAGCTAGTTGTGAGGAAGTATGGTTGAAGAAGCTACTACCTGATTTATTTGATCTCCAGTTGGATGCTACTTGTATATATTGTGACAACCATAGTTGTGTGAAGTTGTCGAAGAACCTGGTGTTCCATGACAATTCAAAGCATATTGAGATCAAGTATCACTATATCAGGGATATGGTGTAGAGGGGAGCAATGAAGCTCCAGTATGTGGTGACAGAGGAACAGATAGTTGATGTGTTGACAAAGCCATTAGCTAGAGTGAATTTTGATTACTTCAGGGAGAATCTTGGTGTTCTCCAGATCGAGGTTCCCTCCAAAGGGAAGTGATGAGTATGTGAGTCATTCTGACATGGTGAGAGGATTGGTTCCTTACATGGTCAGATGTAAGGGCTGATCCATTGTGTCATGGTGAGAGGACTATTTCCTTCCATGTCAGATGTGAGTGCTGAGCCATTCTGATGTGACTGTAGGATTGGTTCCTACATGATCATATATAAGCCCCGAATTCCATTCTTGGAATGGAGGAACCTGGTCATTTACTAGGAAATCTCAGTCTCAGACTGAGGGCCATTCTGATGTGACTGTAGGATTGGTTCCTACATGATTCGATGCAATTGCAAAGCCTTTTTTACATTGGTTTTCAGATGTAAGTGCAGAGCCCTTTTGGCATGGAGGATTGGTTCCTCACATGGTTGAATATAAGTGTTGATCCTTTCTGACATTGGTTGTCAGATATGAGTGCTAAGCATTTATGACATTGGTTGTCAGATGTAAGTGCAGAGCCTTTCGACATGGAGGATTGGTTCCTCGCATGGTCGAATGTAATTGCTGAGCCTTTCTGACATTTTTTGTCAGATGTGAGTGCTGGGCCTTTTTGACAAGGTTATGGGATGTGTTCCCACATGGTTAGATGTGAGTGTTGAGCGTGCCTTTCTGATATGATTATAGGATTGGTTCCTACATGATCAGATATAAGTGTTGGGTAGGCCATTCTGACTTAGGGTCATATATAAGTGTTGGAAAAGACATACATGGAAGCTAGGCCTACAACCAACACAAAAAATGGTTGTCTTTGTAGAACTTCCTATGACGAGAAGAATCAAGAGATAGCACCTGTGATGATTATCCAAGAGAGATGTTCCAGAACCAGAGATGATCCAGATCGAGTGATGATCCAGATCCAAATGAAGATGAATTGAAGATGAAGATGACTTGAAGATAAATATGACTTGAAGATGAAGATGACTTGAAGATGACAAGGACTCGAGGATTACCCAGATGATACAGAGAATAATACTTGTGTTGATAAATTGTGTTGAAAGAATACCTTCCTAGTTAAGAGGGAGTGTTGATGTAATTGTAACTTCAAAATGTATTCACTTGCATTTCTTATGTATTGTACCCCTATGTTTGTTCTGACAAGTGTTTGTAATGTAATTTAGTCATGTCATACCCCGATGTTCAAATCGAGAGTTTCTATAATGTAAATAAGTCGTAGCAACTCAATGTGGGTAACCCTCCTATTGTTCAAGGGTTAAAGTCCTCACAGTTTCGGGGCCCTAGGGTTGTTAGACTCATCTAGTGAAGTCGGCCCTAGTCAGTTATTGTCAAGTCGGGAATTAGTATAAATAGAGAGTGAGTCTCTCTATTTATCACACACTCACTCAAACTTTGTTGTAGCGCATAGCTGAGGGAGAAGAAGTTGTTAGGGATAGAAAGAAAGAGGCTATTGTTGTCGAGAGATCATCTTACTATTTTGGGTTTTACTGTTGGTGTTGATTCTATCTCTGAGGAAGTTGCAGGGTTTTCCCCATTTATGGTTTCCCTGAGTACAAATAATGTGTTCATTGTCTCTTGTGTTTTATTGTTGTGCTTGTTATTCTCTCAGTTAAAGATCCTAAGATAATTGATAGCTTAATGTTAAAAATCTAACAGTTTTTGGGAAAATGAATTTTCACTTATGGGGAAAGAAAACACCCACGAATGGTTGTCTATTCCATTCTTGACACATGTCCTTCATTTCCTCACACAACTGGAGAAAGCTGGGTTCTTTTTCCTTCACGAGTTCCTATGCATTTCTCCTTTACTTTTTCAGTTGTTTTCCTCATTTTTCATGCCCAGAAAATACCTTTTTGTGTGGTTGAGTATTCGAATGGCCAGCATAGGTTCACGATTTTGGGGTTTATAGTAGTTTTTTTTCTCATGCAATGCTCAGAATTGTTGTTGAATTAAAATTTCTCACCCAAAGGTTTATTTCCTCATTTACCAATCCATTTTTTGTTGCAAAACGTTTTTCCATCATTCCCAACATTTGTATTTTGTTGTTAGGTGCATCCCCACTTTGGTATGAGAGACTTAGGAGTGAAAGATGCCTAGAATTGGCTTGATAAACCTAGTAAATAGAGGAACCTCATAGACATATCAAGAGGGGCTAGCTATCTTACTATGCACATGCTGAAGAGTACTGAAGGGAAGTTATGGCCTGAGGGACTCTGTAGTAGTGAAGGTGATACTTCCTTGTGTTGGCTGTGTATGTATTGTGGAGGCGAAGCCAGATCTTATATAGGTGTTAATAGCTCTGTGGTTGATCTCACTAGCTTATAAATTCATCCTTTCCACTACCTTAACATCCTGACAAACCCAACTGTAGTTTTTCTTGGCTGAGTTTTGGTGTGTAAATGGATATGTGTAAGCATGTTGTTCCCTAGTTCCTTGTGGAAATCATGCCCAAATCGGGAGTGGTAGTGTTGTTGAGAGATTAATGAGCACACTTTCCTATGGTTGGGTGGAACGTTGCAGTGACATAGCTAGTTATCAGGTAGCTCATTTACAAGATAATTATTCTTTCTTGTGCTAATTCTGCAATGTATTTGCTTTATGAATTATTATGAACATGTTGAATTCTTGAATGAGTGTATATGATTTTGCTATAATTTCATATGTGCATATCTTTTTATATTTCAATGCATTTCTTTATATTTTCATTCAATTAGATTTCCTGGATTATTATGTTAGTGCAATGTGAGTCATTTCGTCTCCTCGGTGAGTAGAGGGGAGGGGACGTGACACCTCTCCTTGTTAAAACAAAAACGGTAGTTTCTTGGGAATCACCTAAAATATTTTAAACATTCTAATTTGTATTTGGGAGTTGGTTTTGATTCTAAGTGACCTTAGATTTCTATTTAACAATAAGCTGCAGACATTCCTTGATAGTATGATCCAACTCTTTACATTACGAACACATCAATGCATGATTTGTACAATATTTAGCATAGTGTCTTGGTTGTCCACAATTATATAAAATGACCTAGAATCTTCCTCAACCAAATATTTATCCTCTTCCTTGACCTCTTAACCTACCGCACCCCTAGTTTCATGGAATACTACGTAAAATATCTCAGCTTTAATTTTCTCATCATTCTTCATTAAATAGATACCCATTGTCTTTTCATGTAGCAGCGGGTATGCCCTACAATCCTTTTCATCATGACCCACAGATCGAAAAAACTTACAATAAAGACTCATGGGTGTACTTACAATCTTCTGTAAATACAAGCATTCTTCTGAACGGTGTCCTCTTATTTGACAAACTCGACAACATGGCATCCCTTGTGAACTTAACAAATTTGGAGCATAAGAACCAACGTAATCTAGAAAGTCAAGGATTGAATCCTTATGATGGAATTATTTTTTACATATTCTATACCATACTTATTCATGAATAACCTTTCCCTTCTTGATGTCCTATATTTGAAATGAAAGGTTATCTAATTGAAACTAGATTTGCACCATTCCCACACCAGTTTTTGTGACTAGTGACGCTTTGAATTTCATTGCAAGATCTAAAGCTTCTGTGTCTGTGACACTATCTTCTGTTGCATTAGGGGAATAAGGATATGGGGTAACAACACACCATTTAACCACTTTTTATGTTGAACAAGGGAGAAATCCTTCTTGACCCCTGTCGTCCCCTTGAGACAGCCGTTGTTGTGAAAGAAAAGTCTATGTTTTGACAAGTTGATTTTTCCAAATGCAGGCAAGTAATTTATAAATTTATGAGAATGTTATGCAGCTAAAAATTGTGTTTATGAACACATTTTTCATAATCATAGTCACATCAAGGGAAGCATTCCACATAGTGCAGTTCGGAAAATTTGGTCTTTGTTGGGCCAAGAAGATGATTATCATGGATGATGGACATGATCCCTATGATCCTGAGGAATATTCCATGGGAGAGAACATAGAGCTTGAGAATGCTGAAACAGAATCCAATGGGAGGAGAAATCAAGAGACTCCCCTAGATATTGTAGCCATCATGAGAAGCCTAAGGGTGGAGTTGCAAAGTTACATAGAAAATAATGAAAGCATGATTAAATCTCAAGAAGATAAAAATTATTTGAATGTAGCCATACTATAGAGTTTGATTGTCACTCAAAGGAAGATAAAATATGGGCATCAGACAGAAAATTCAGAAGGGAGTGGGATTAGTTAAAGGATAAATTGCTGCAAGAGGACCATTATCTCAAGAAGAGTTTCTAGAGATAGAACCCATACTCCAGAAATATATTCTAGTGGATCCTCTATCTCTAAAGAATCCATTGGGGGTTCAATCTATTCATCTCATGGGAGGAAGAGGAAGAGGAATTTCAAAAACAATTTTATGGGGAATTTAAGAAAGAAAATCCTCCTACATTTGATGGTGGGATAAAATCTGGTCAAGAAGATAAAGCTTGGCTTCTTAGGATGAGAAAATATTTCCAAGTCCAATACTACTCTAGAAATATGAAGTGAATGTTGACACAAAACCATTCGAAACCAAAACCCCCGTGATGTCACTGAGCACTATCTCGGACAGGTTTTACCTCGTGCGGAAACACCGAAAAAGAAAATGAAGTCTCATCTAATATATTCGAGGGAGAGCTAACGGAACCACGTTTCCATAGTATGAAGTAGGATCATGTGGATACTTAGTAACATAGCGCACCATTATTCCACAGATCTAACCATTTATATTATGCACTAACATAATTGAGTCATCATTCAACAAATCGCAATAACATAACTGAATCACAACAAAACATTGATGTGCAGATATATCTAGCAGTATATCCTCACTTTAAAATAGAAAAACATTGTATCATTCACCGATCCATGTCGTAGATACATACTGCATTCATATTTGGATCAAAAAAACAAGGAAAATAGGAAAACAGTAAAAGGAACAAAGATTTTCCTCAACTTCTATCATGTCATATTAACATCTGCAATAAAACATAGATTCTCCAAAACAGTTCTTTAATCACATTTTCAGATCCAATAGGTATTCAAGATCATTCAACAACTTGCACTCAAAATTGTTCCACAAATCTCAGTCTAATAAATCCAAGCAAAACTAGCTAAAGAGTGAACATAACATTCCCCGGTAGCTCTCAGAGTAAGCCCCTTAAAATTTGCAATTAGATATTTACTTATAGGCTTGCACCTTTACATTAGTGGTCCAATTAACTAAATTCTTAACTAGTTCTCAGGAGATTATACAAAATAGTGACCACTATCCAAAAACTGCGGTCCAAAACTACAAAAGATGACCAAAATACATAAAATATTATAACTCTGACTTGCATGGTATCTTTTGATCTTGCATAGCATCCATGATGCTATGCAACTATCTTATCCCAAAAATTCCTTCCAAGAGTCCCACAACACAATCTTGTGGCTTTCCCTCTATCCACGTCAGCTGGACATGGTGTACTCATTGATATTTTGCTTGGAATCATGGTACTGTTGAGTGATCTATTTGACCTGATCTTTGACCTTCTCGGAAATATATTGGCTTCCTGTCAAATCATGCACTAATGGATGCTCCAGAATATTATCAATAACCTCCTTTTTACCTTCTTGAACTTCCTAGAGCAGAGAGGCTGCCTTAACTTAAAGCTGTGCTCCAATTTCTTGGAACTTCTCCAACTATGTGATGTGCCTATGCTGACGCTCCTGTTCTTTTGAAACGGGTTGCTGTAACTCCTTGAACTCTATAGACTCAGTGATATGAAGAATTGGTGGTAGTTCTCTCAGTGATGTTTTAAGTGTCACCAACTACCCCTCGGCCTCCTATAACTTTGTTGTCAATTGCTCTAGTTTCTCATCCTGGACTACACTACTACCGCAAAATTGTATAGTCGCATCATTCACTTCCTTAGCCTCTTGTTACATCTCCTCTAATTGCATTGCTAAGTCCTCCATGGCACTTTTTATATCTGATACATGTTTTGGGAATGTCTTTGGATGTGCTAGTTGCGACAAGTCTTCATTGTCCCATTCAAACTGCACAATGACTTCCCCAATCCTCGCTACTTTCTCCACCATATCTAGCTCTGTCATGCTCTTGAATACATGTTGGCATGCATCTGTAACTTCCTCTTCTGACCACTCTCTACTATCCCTAGGATGCACTTTCTTGACCAGTAAGTGATCATGTTCCTTTTTTAGCTCCTCAATTTCCTTGGAGGTATTCTCCATCATATGCTCTTTCTCCTACTTCAAATATTCGATCTCTTTCCTCACTTGTGCCTCTTTCTCTCGCGGTCATAATTAATTGATCGCTGATACTTTTTTGTCTCTCTTCCAACTCCTGATTGGTGTCCCTCTGCATATCCACTAACATCTGTGTGGACAACGCATTGATTTCTATGAAAAAATTTGTAATTGCTGCAGGGAGACATTAAGATCATCATTATTGGTCTCGACTACATGCGGCAGAATTTACACATTTTGAATCCTTGTCCCAGTGTTGATCGAGCCAATGGTCTGTACACTTGTTTCCTCTGAATCCTTCTTCACAACTACATCAAATAATGATTCAAGGTGAGTTTGTAACCCACCAAATTCATCTTGCGCTTGTTTCTTCATCTCTTTATTTATTGTATCTATTGCAGTTCTAATTGATACAATGATTTGGTTCAACTACGTCTCAATCCTTGGGGTTACACTACTTGTCACACCCTGCTCAGGAAACTTATTCGTTCTTGACTCTTCAAACGCCCGCTCTGCTTCTGATTCAGTTAGGGTTTGTGATGACTCTTCATCTAAATCGTGGATGCTCTGCTCGTCAAGCTCCATTACAGGATTGAATGGTGCATCTATTGGTGGACCTGTTGATACTTCATTTAGGCTAACAAGTTCTCTCCATGCTATGGTCCAATCATCAACAATGGTTTCTAGCTTCGCATCAGATAAATTGTATGGTGTTGGAAACCATTGCTTCTATGGGTCACCCCGCCCCTACACATGAATGGCATGCAAGCCAATCACAAACCTAGAAATGATTTGAAATTTTGTCACATCCTTGTTAGACAGTCATGGAAATTTTATGGATGCAACCTGCAACACTTCCCAATAAATACATAACTGAACATCAAAATCCTTAATTCGATCAGATTCTCTAACCCACCAGATATTCCTGTAGTGTTCTCCCTTACAAACCTTTATGACGTCCACATCCATTCCTCGGTAATTTTATGGTTCCATCTATGCCACAAGCACGATCAAAATTAAAATCTAACTATATGCAAACAATTGCTTCCCCGCTTGAACTTCCAATGCGCCATCTATCAACTGTTTCATTAGAAATAGAGACTAGTTCATTTTTACTCCTTGCGCACACTGCTCTGGGCATGCAACCATCCATGAATTACACTGGTTCCGTCTATTCATCCTCACAATATTACTTTCTAAAATTTGCACTCTAATGTGGACAATTGGATCATTTATGTTGTCGACACGGTACACCCATCCATCACGCTTCAAGACATATCTCTTCTTCACCCTTACAACAAACCTCCTACCATTGTCTCTGCCCTTCAAATATTACGAAGGCTCGGGCCCGTCCTTGGTAAACCCTATGATTTATGAAATGATCGCCACGGTGACTGTGAATGGTAAAAATAGCCACAAATTCCTGCCATTGAAGAACGCCAATAGTTTCCTTGTACATGAATTCACTTTGTTCATCCACCCAAAGTGTGGCATGTTGACAATATCCAACAACCCAGATCTCTCCAAACCTTGTGCTGAGTTCTTTGGAATACGTAATATTGGGCCTCCTCCAGCTATTGTCATAGGTTCATAAGTACCTTTGTGATTTCTGTCAACACAATCATATCAATATCATCATACTTCATTTGCATCAGCATAGGCACAATGTCCACCATGCAAACCATGCCCTAGAGTATCATTGACCTCTTCATTGGGTACTTTTGATTCTTTTTCATCTTCTTGGGCTTCACATCAGGTCGCGTGGGAGGAACATACCAAGGGATGTATGTAGTGGACACCCCTATGCGAGCTGATGATTCCATAGCCCCTAAATTTGAGGGACTCATCTGCATAGGTGCCACCTTCTCATCCCATGTAGATGACCTAATCTGTCATGTTTTCAGTACTAGGGAGTTCAGAATATGTGCCCCTCTCTTCTTCTTAAGAAATTATGAGGATCCAACTAGAATAGTGAAAAATTCTTACTCAATGGCGACTTTGATGACCAATGAATCACACTCACTGGATATTTCAATGGTGTCTTGCTCACACAACATGCTGCATCAGTTCTCCAAGTTTTCGCTGGACACTACCCCCTTACACTGCTCAACAATTCAACCACTTATTGCACTCTCCAACTCAACGACTCAACACAATGCAACTCTCTGCACAACTCTACAACTCTGTCAACTCTTACTTTTGCACAATGGTGAATTCCTACCACATTCGATGTATTCTTATATCACCAAGTCAATCGCACCTTCATCATGACCAACTCAACTTTAATCATTTCAACCCAACCATGCATTAATCACTTGAATCCATCGTCGATCCTATCAATCCAACAATCAGATCCACCATAAATACATGTTGCTCCAATAAGAACCGTCGGTTAACTTCTTTAACTGCCTACATTTATTACCGATTTGGCTAGTTCACGACCCTGTGGCTGTCATGACATGACTTCCTAACTACGACATTAACTTTCCTACTTACGTATCCCCTTCCTCTTGATGTGCCATCCTTCTCACTAGCATCCAAAAATGGAAGGAGATATTTTTTTTTCACGAAGTGCCTCAAGCACCGTGTGGCTCCTCACCCGTTCTATAGGGCTTCATCCTTCTACCAGTCACCAACTTTGACAACATCGCTCCATTTAAATGCTACAGTTGTACTACCCCTCGTGAAGTAATGGAATTAATGAGATATGGACCTAGCCAATGCATCTGTAACTTACCTAGACATTTCAAGAAATTGTTGTCATACATCAAGACCAGGTCTCATTGCTGAAACATTTTGTGCTTAATATGTCGATCATGCCAAGCCTTGTGTCAATCCCCCTCAACATGCTTGTGAAAACCTGCGACAATTCAGTCTTCCTCAAGCTATACCAACTGTGCCACTCACTCCTTTAATGTTGCTTCATCATCCATGTATGTCATTTCTGCTATGCGCAAACTTGGAACAATGTACTCCATAGGAATCACCGACTCTTTCCCATACACCAGTTTGAACGGTGTCTGTCCTTGTTACATCTAATTTTACCACACCTAGATGACCACACATTTATGGCCTTCCCTATCCCTCTATAGACACTTTGGACCCCTTGGAATTATATTATACTTTAAAGTTCAAAGGTCATCCCTAAAAATCACATGTTTATACCTATACATGACTTTTAAAGAAATACTCGTGTGTATACGTAGCTTTTGACCTCAAACCCATGTGCATAGGGATGTGTGCATAAAGACAAATCTTTTTAGAGTTTTCCTTATATGAGTTCGAATATATTTTCTCTTGGCATTTCATATTCCTTGAGAATGATTGGATTTAACCCTCTATTACCCCTTTGGAGCACTATATATTGAGCCTCTTGGATACATTGAAGGAGGAGAAATTGAAGAGTAAGGAAACTATAGTCCATTGTTTCCTTAGTTTTGCTTATACTTGAGTCTGCATCCCTTTGTCCCCTGGAGCACATAGTGTTTTTCCCAATATTTCCTTTGGTTTATGAGATTTATATCGAGAGATGGAGGAATGAAGTTGTGGAGGCCTAGGTGGAGGAATCGGTTTCTCTCGTTCGCAGAAGTGCCGACAAAGTTTGTCACTATTGTTTCTCTGATTTATTAATAGAAATATCGTTTCCTCTCCAATTCATGTGCATTTGAATATGAATATTGAATCCATGGATGTATTTACTTGCTTATACATGGTTTATTATATATTCTAGAGTAGATATAACACATTTATGTATATCATGCTTTCTTTGTTTGTTGTTGTTGAGAGAAAATTAGAGTTGCAATTGCATTGGAAAAGATCAACTGGGATCTACTTCAACCGTCTGGAATAAGGTAAGATTCTATATCCCTTAGTTTTAGATTTGCTTATTGCTCTTGCATATTGGGAAAGATTGATTTTTCGTGTCATAATGTCTGTTGTGGTACCCCCAATCCATAGGAAGTTTCTCTCTGTAACAGAATTGGTGACTTTGTTGGCGAGGTTCCTAGTTGTTTTTATTTGGGGATTGGGTATACAATGTTCTTGAATTTCTCTTTATTTATTTGTTTCTATGTTGGGTCTAGAGGTATGTTTTCCCAGTAGTTTCATGTAGGAGTAATTTGACCTTGGCTTATAATTTTTCCCTCTTTTTATTCCTATATGTGAGTATTTGCTTCACAGTCACGTATACACACGATTTTATCCTGAATTCTCGCGTATGTATGCTGGTTTATTGTAAAAGGTCATGTATGCCTTTATTTTGAGCTTTATTTGGAGGATTGAGTGTTGATGGGTGAGTTTTGATGATTGTCGAGTCTTCTTGGGTGTTGTTGGTGTCTGTATACAACCTCTGTTTCTAACCAGAGACCCCTTTTGATTTATTTTTAATTAGGTTTTGTTCTTGTCATTCATTTTTCCCTTTTTGTTTTGGGATTAGTGCATTAGGTCTCTTTTATCTTGGTGCCTTTCTTGGATGTTTGATGTGAGTGGTCGCAGGGTCTGAGAGTTTTAGTGTTTTTTATTTCTTTTTATATCTCATTTATTTTAAAAAATACAAAATATTTTTCTTTTTCATATTTATGTAGTCTTTCATTTTTATACTTGCATGGTTCTTTCATTAGGTTTCCTTATTGTATTATAGTCAAGTGTTCATTTGAGAATCATTGAATTCTCATTTGAAGGAAAATCTTGCATCTCATCTAGTGGCATACCCTGTTTCTCATTCTAAAAAATTGCACTTGGAATTGTTTGTTAGGTGTGCACATTTATTTCACTATTGAGTCATAATCCCATTAGTTGCATGGCCATTTATCTTTTAGTAATCACAACCATTAAAATCAATGCTTAATTAAAATTAACTACACATTTTTCTTTTATAGGGTTCACTAACAAGATTTAAATTTAGAGCCTTGGAATAGTTCATTGTGAGTCAATTCTCCAAGACTACTAAACAAAACAATTAGGTGTATGTCCAGATGAGATAGATAAATCCTTGGTATAATTAGTGTTTCTCAGGAAACTCCTCTTACACAGGATTCAAGCAAGCGGAAGTGCACACAGTTGTGATTGGGGTATCCCTTGGTCACTTTCTATGAGTGCTAGAGATATTTCCAGGATCATATCCGTATCTAGGGTATTTTGAGGTTCCGGCTAGCGCTTTCGAGATTTGGGGTTTTCTACCTTGCACATAGGGTTGATCCCACCTGTGACTGTCCTGTTGAGCATTGATTATATTGGGGCGACCTTAATTTCCTTACCTATGTATTGCCGAGGTTACTCACAGAGGTTATTCTCTAGGTTTCTTGACCAGGTGGGGGTCGGAAAGGACAGTCTCTTTATGTGTTGAAGATGAGGGAAAATATAATTGGTTACAAACCTATGCTTTTAGTCTATGGGAGTCTCAAGTCTCTCCTAGCTGAGGCATACATGCTACATTCAGGAGCTCAAATATCCTCCCTTTGCTTTGCTTGTATTTTAGTTCTAGACTTTCTTATGAGTGTGCTCTATGTGCGCTAGATTTCTTAAGTTGAGTCCTAGTGGATTCAAGTGCAACACTCAAACATTCTCGTTGTTTAGTAGGACTTCTACCTTCTACTTCTCCTCCTCCTCTAGGAGAGAGAACAATACAGTCCAAGCGGACTAATTCTCACTTTCATTCACACATATATATCACCATGAGTCACCATGGGTATGAGATTCTAGAGCATCTCACTTCTCCACCTCCTGTATGGGAGTTTGAACCTTCGAGCACATATGGGACTCCATTAGGATTCAGCCACCATGTGGCTGGGAATCACATGAATATTTATCATAATTTCCAGACTACAAAAACAAAGACCGTCGGTATTGGTCACATAATTCGAATGGTGAGACTCACCATGCACCTGCTAGCACTATCACAATAAGGTATGGCATTCTAGACCTTCCTGAGACCGATCTAATGCCCAATGTCGGATCGGGTGTTGACCCTGGTGTTGCGCATGGGGGCACTTCCATTCCTTTTCAGGCGAAGATGTTTGGTAGTACTAGTCATATTGGACCTTCCATCCCTACAGTGGGAGGACCTTCACACATGCATCCTAAGCATAGCATCGTCATTCCCGTTTGGGGGACTGGTCCTAGACATGTGAATATTGGGGGATCAAGTTACATCCCTTCCCATGTTCCATCATCTTCAACACCGGTTCCTTCAAATGCATTTTTTACGACACATCCTCCTCCTAACTCACATGGTCCTTTGAGCGGGAGTTGTACCGTTAGTCATGTTCATCACGCGTCTTCTCACACCATAGTGTCACAAGGCTATGTGCCTCCTTATGTGTCAATCGGGTATGTACCATCTTATGGACCGGATTATGGAGAATATTATGGACAAACATATACACCTTATGGGTTCAGGTATCAACTTGCTTATCAGTCTCCTAACTATGGATTTATAGCACCGCATCGTCAAGGTACTCCATGTTATAACTAGATCTTGTTATTATTTTATTTGTTCTTTTTTTCCTAATTTTCAACCATTGGTTTAAAATGATTTTACATTTTATGTTGATTTTAAGAATTTTTGACAATCAACAATTTTGGTTGGATTTAATGCTTTTAATGGTTGAATTATTTCATTATTTTAGTTTTAAGGTTTGTATTTTGGGATTATTAGTTAATATGTACATCTTTAAGCTTTCAAAAACTTATAATAAAAATTTATTCCAATTTTTTATTTATAATCTAATCCTCATTTTTTAGTCATTTGTCAGATATTTTCATGAGGAGATTCCTATAGCAACTCTCTTTTTCCTGTTTTTGTCATTTTCATTGGGAGCAGATTACGAGGAGATGGAAACAAATTTGCGAAAACCAAAAGAGGTTTTTGTCCACAACTGACTCAGTCAAAAAACTATTTCTCAGTTTGGAAACCTCTATTATCGTTAGAGAGATTCAAATTCATCTTCGTGGCCTATTTTTAGGGTTTGAATTATTTAATAATTTCCGTGGCCTATTTGTAGATTATAAGGAACCTAATCCTATCATCATGTCAAAATGGATCTAGGTCTCATCATTTCCCCTTGGAGGGAACCTTGATCTGGAGAACACCAAGCTTCTCCATGAAGTACTCAAACTTCACTCTAGCCAATGGCTTCGTCAACACATCAGCTATCTATTCATCTGTCGCAACATACTGGAGCTTCACTGCTCTTCTCTGCACCATATCCATGATATAGTGATACTTGATCTTGATATGCTTCGGCTTTTCATGGAACATTGGGTTCTCTGACAACTTCACACAACTCTGGTTGTCACAATATTAACTCGAGATCAAATAAATCAGACAATAGCTTTCTCAGCCACACTGCCTTGCATCTAGCTAAACAAGCTGCGACATATTCTGCTTCAGCTGTGCTCATTTCCACACAGGACTGCTTCCTGCTAAACCAAGAGATCATACCTGATCTCATACTGGAGCAACATCTTGAAGTGATCTTCCTATAGATGGCACCACATGCCCAATCTGAATCAACATAACCCACCAAGTTAATCTTCTGATTTGCCTCATACTTGAGCCCATAATAAATTGTACCCTTCAAGTACCTCAGAATATGCTTTGCAGCAATCAAGTGAACATGTCTTGGATCTGTCAGGAACTGGCTCAAGGTGTTCACAGCAAAGCAAATATCTGGTCTCGTGTTCATCAGGTACATCAAGGACCCAATCATCTGACGATACATCATAGCATCAACCGTTTCTGATGAAGCATCACTCAATAGCTTCAGGTTCGATGCCATAGGTGTGGTTATGGCCTTGCAGTCCATCATCCTAAACCTCTTCAGAAACTCTACTACATACTTCCCTTGTCCAAGGAATATTCCATCCACATTCTACCACACCTCCATGCCTAAGAAATAGTGCATCATACCAAAGTATTTCATTTCAATCTCGGAAGCAAGTTTCCTCTTGGTATGAGCAATCAACCCATCCATGCCTATTACAAACAGATTATCCACATACAGTAGGAGTATCACTGGATTTCCATCTTCAACCTTGTAGTAAAGGTTGGAGTCTATTTTACTCTTGGTAAAGCCCAAACTAGATAGAAATCCATCAATTATTGTGTACCATATCCTAGGTGCCTGTTTCAAACCATATAGGGATTTCTTCAATATACACACATGAAACTCCCTGTCATGTGTCTCAAAACCGAGTGGCTGCTCCACATACACTTCCTCTTCTACTACACCATTCAAGAAAGGAGTATTGACATCCATCTAGTGTATCTTCCATTTCATCATTGCAGCCAAAGAAAGTACTGATCTGATGGAAGTGTATCTGGCTACAAGTACAAAATTTTCTTCATAATCTATTCCTTCTTTCTGGGAGAAACTACGAGCCATGAATCTTGCTTTATATTTCTCTATGCTGCCATCTACAGCATGCTTGATCTTGTAGATCCATCTAGAAGTTACAATGGACTTCACTTCTAGTCTTGGAACAACATCCCAAACATCATTCTTCATGATCAATTGATACTCTTCGATCATAGCCTCCTTCCATTCTTTCCTTTCTGCCGCTTCTTCCTAGTTGGAAGGTTCTTTATCAATAATGTCACATAGCAAGGCTACATAACTAGAGCAAGACCTAGTTCTCTTTCTTCCTCTGTTTGTTTCTTCTGAAGCTCCATATCTTTCTGCACCTTGGATAATTTCATGTACCCAAGCAGGTTTCCTCTTATGAGGATTCTTCTCCTGAGGTGTATCTACAAGTTCTTGAGGTTCTTCTAATTCTCGATCTTCTTATTGAATTTCTTTGTTCATGGTTATATCATGAATTCTGTGTGCTTTTGTTTCTTCAGGTTCTTCAGCCGGTCTCTTCCTGGATTTGATGTGAGCTAAATCTTCGTCAAATGTTACATCTCTGCTAATGTCAATATTCTTGAACCCTGGGAAGTATATTCTGTAAGCCTTCGAGATTTTGGAGTATCCCACAAATATACCCTTCTTTCCTAAAGGATCTAACTTCGTCCTCTTTTCTTTGGGAATGTGTATGTATACAGGACATCCGAATATTCTGAGATGGCTAACTTCTGGTTTCTTGTTGGATAAGACTTCTTCAGGTGTCTTGTTCTCGAGTACTCTATGTGGAGTACAGTTCTGTACATACACCGATGTTCTGGCAGCTTCTGCACATAGATGCATGGGAAGATCTTGATCATGAAGCATGGCCCTTGCTGCTTCCATGATCATTCTATTCTTTCCTTCTACAATCCCATTCTGTTGTGGATTATATGGAGTGGATAAATCCCTCTTAATCCCCGAGTCTTTGCATAGCTCTTTTAATTCATTTGATGTAAATTCTCCGCAATTATCTGATCAAAATGTCTTGATCTTCTTTTTTGTGTGATTCTCGATCAAGGATTTGAATTCCTTGAACTTGTTGAATACTTCATATTTTTTCTTCATAAATTATATCCACGCCTTTCTAGAAAAATCATCAATAAAATAAACATAGTATACATACCCGCTTAGTGAACTGGATGACATTGGACCGCATACATCGGAATGGATGATTTCCAAGATTCCTTTTGCCTTGCTCTCGCTACTTGGAAATGTCTTCTTTTTGTTCTTCCCTTTCACACATCCTTTGCATACAGCTTCATGTTTTGTCTGCATTTATGGGAGACCTTCAACAGCTTTGCTTGCAAGTGGTAGTGTTATCTAATGCACATGTGCAAGCCTTCTATGCCAAGTGGTAGTGTTATCTCATTTGGTTCTATCGAGTCATGAACCAAAGCTTGTTCTGGTTGGCCCTTCAATTTGTATAGTCCTCCTTCTTGTTCCCCAATCACTACTACATCATCGAAAGAATTTCTCTTTGGCCATATGCAAATGCAACCCTCATTCCTTTTGCATCCAATGCAGATATGGACAGGAGGTTCTTCTTTAGTCTAGGTACAAACAATACATCTTTCATCTTGATATAATTTCTGGAGTCTAGCTTTTATGAGGATTCTCCAATACCTTTTATTGAATACTGGTAGTCATCTCTGAGTTTCACCTTGTGAGGTGATTCATGTTCATATAATTTCACAAAGGATTCCTTGAATCCTGTCATATGTTTGGAAGCACCACTGTTTATAAGCCAATCATTGCTACCTTGTGTGATAGTTCCCGTGAGAGAGAAAATCATAACATATTCTTCATCACTTGAAGAATCATCACTGTCTTGTTTGTTTCTCTTTGTGGAAGGTTCATCATCCTCTACAGCATGAGCATGATGCCTTCTCATATTTCCCTTCTTCTTGTGAGAGCTACTTTTGTTTCTATGACAATCTCTAGCAAAGTGTCCTCTTTCATCACATGTATAGAAAATGAACTTAGACTTATCTCTAGGATTTCTGAAGTTATTCCTTTAATGAGAGTACTTACCTCTGTGGTGGCTAGATCTGGTTTTCTTGGATTATACTATGAGAGCTTGATCTTCACTTCCCATCTTTTATTCTCGAGCTGCTATCCGAGCTTCTTCTTGAGAGAATTCTTCCCATAGTCTCCTAAACTTGACTAACTTCTTTTTGGCACAGATCCCTTGAATGAAAGAGTCCCATGTCCTAGGGAGACCATTTCAGGTGGTCATTACAATCTCTACATTCTCTACTTCTTCATCCACTGCTTCAATTTGTTCTTTGATCTGGGAGACCCTTGCGAAGTATGATTGTATGGTCTCCGCATTATGGATCTTCACATTCTTCAATTGGTTCCTAAAGGTCATCTTTCGATTTATGTTCTTTCCTTCAAACAATTTGGTTAGGGCATCAAGCATAGCTTTGGGTGTCTTTATGGAGGACACCTATGGTATGAGGTGATCCTTGATTGAATCAACAATAATCCTTTTAGCCATAACCAACTTCTTCTTTTGTAAGGCCTTAGCCTCATCTCCCTCTAGAACTAGAATCTCCTCATTGATGTAGGAGTCCAACTCATTTTCTTTCAGGACCAGGGAGATCCTATACTTCCAGGCTCAGAAGTTATTAGCTCCCTCAAGATTTTCACCAAGATTGGTATGATGAGACATCTTAACTGAGAACCTCAAATGGAAATACAAAATATTTAGATCTTACCAGGTTAAGATGTCGGATCTGGATCTAGAGCTGAATTTCTGTAGTGCTGGTTTAGGAGAATATTAGGGTTTGACTTTCTCGGAGTTCTGTCCAACCAAAAACTTTGATCTTGATCTATAAACTTTTATTTTGAGGAGGAGATCAATCTAGGCCTGGGCTCACTCAAAAATTCCACTTCTGTGGAAAACCCTAATTTCTGGCACTAGTGTTGGGTCAAAAACTGAAAATGCTCATAATTAGATTCTACTTCGACAAAAAGATGCACACTAGGGAGGAGAGTCAGTCCAAACTTCTTTTGTTGAAAATCCATGGAGAAATGTCCAAAAAGTAGGAAGCCCTAGTTTTCGCAGCTGCACAGTGTCTTCTTCTCAGGTTAGCTCTGATACCATGTTATAGTTTTATCATTTAAGCTATCATTAACTTAGGATCTTAACTGAGAGAATAACAAGCACAACAATCAAACAGATAAGACAATGAACACAAATATTTTCCTCGAGTAAACCATAAAGGAGAAAACCCTACAACTTCCTCAAAGATAGAATCAACACTAAATAGCAAAGCCCCAAAAATAGTAAGATGATATCCCGATAGTAGTAGCCTCTTTCTTTCTAGCCCCAACAACTTCTTCTTCCTCAACTATGTGATCAACTGAGTGTGAGTCAGTGTGTGATAAATAGAGAGGCTCACTCTCTATTTATACTAATTCCCAACTTGACAAAGACTCACTAGGGCCAAATTCTCTAGGAGAGTCTAATAACCCTATTGCCTGGAACTACGATGACTTTAACCCTTGAACAATAGGAGGGTTACCCACAATGACTTGACATGAATTTTTTACATTATAGAACCTCCCGATAGGAACATCTGGGCATGACATGACTCAAATACATTATAGACACTTCCCGGAATAAACATCGGGGTGCAAGTAATAAGATATACAAGTGAATACATTCCGAAGTTACAAATACATCAACAAGAAGCATGTCATCCCACTTAATATGGAACTCATCATCTCAAAAAACGTCTCTCATTAGTTCAAGTGCAACATCCTCATATACTTTTCTGCTTCGATACTGTGGAGGACCAACCTAGAAAATAATAGTAGTAGCATGGTGAAGGAAAAGTCAATTAAAAGGTCAAGGAAATTGAGGATGTCAATTGCATGCAGTACTAAGAAGATTAAACAATGCGAGTATTACAATAGCCTTTATATCAATTTGACAAAAACAAAAAACTACACATAACTAAGAATGCAATTTCCAGCTAAACTAAATTGAAACATATGCACAATGAAAAGAATAATAGAAAGATAAAAAGCTCTATTCTTTATATATATATATATATGCAGAGAGAGAGAGAATCACAGTTCAAAAAATGATGTGCTTGCATTTGTTCACAAGAAAGATGAACAAAAGTCAAAAAGAACTGAAATGCAGAGAAGTCCAATGAATAAGAAGCTCACTTGGGCTCTTCTACAAATGAGAGCATAGAAGAAAATAGAGACATCTTAGAAACAATAGCTCAGAATCTATGCAAAAGCAACAAAAATTAAAGATGAGGGTGTCATCAGTATCACACAATAAAAGGCCACTACACAAATGGGAGACTTGAAGTTACATGATTATAAAGTTAACATGAAATTATGGAAAAGACCTGAAAAGCATTGAAATGAAGAGAAAATTGAAATAAAATAATGCATATTATAAAATAAACAATTGCCAAAATAAATATAAAATGGAGAAAATATAAAATAGATACATCTTTTATTTTTTACTTTTCAAGTGACTTGAATATCATTTAATGAGGGTCAAATGAGCTATTGTTTTTTTTCGTGTGGAAAAGGGTGAGTAATTGGCCGTTGGGATTTGTGTGTGTGATAGAGAGAGTTGATTATTATTGGAGCTTTGCTAGATAAATTTTAACTTTGATTTTTTTATTGATGAAAATGGTGTTTTTTTATGTAAATTTGGATTCAATAGACTCAAATATCGTTATTACAATTATTTTATCAACATTACCATGTGTTGATAGGAAATGAATTCATAACCAAATTTTATCAATTGTTAAATCAAAATGGTAATATCACTTTTATTATTTTGAGTGGGCTTAATGGTTAAGAGCTTTTGCTTCCATCTAGGAGGTCGCAGTTCAAATGTGGGAAGGGTTTGTTAAAAGTAGGATATACACACCTCCATATACTTTACACCAAACATAAATGTCATATGGGCTCAATATGCCATTTGATGTGAATTATATTTTAGGTGACCACTACTAAGCAACATAATATCTTTAGATTCAACTCCAAGCAACAAGCCTACAACAACAATAATTGTCATGGCTCATGTTGACTAATTTTCATCTTTTGTATTTGGATTTATTTTGGAGAATATTATTTACACAGCACCAAAATAGTGTATGTAATATGGAACGAGTTAATAACATATATTGAACTGACATACACAAAAATTTATATTTATAGTATTTTGATGCCATTTTTTTTCTAGAATTGAGCAGTAAGATTTTTTTTTCTTTCAAAATTTCAACAAAAATGAAATCTAGGTTGTCAATAATATTTGGGACATTTGAATAAGCAATTAACTTAAAAGCAATTTCATTAATTTCAATGGAATGGAATTTTGGGTGAAAAAAATTGCCATGGAAAAATAATTCTCACTGTTTTGATGGGAAAATTGCAAAACATTGGCGGTGATCCCTTCACCTTGTGAATCCTTATCCATCCCTCAGTCGGTCCACTGTCTGCTTTGTCAAATTCAAAATGTTTTTGACAAAGGTGACATCATCATCATGTTTTTCAAGTATTTCTTTTTTTTGGGGTAGTAGGGTCTATCAAAATTTTGCAGTGTGGGTACTCGTTGGATGCAGAATTTAATTCCGCATCCAACAAGCTCTCTCACTTGAAATTTGAGTAAAAACAAATGGAGATATGTCAAAAATACAAGCAAAAAAAGTAGTTTTCTTTTATGACAAATATGTCAATTCAGCCATTATGGTTGACTCATTTTATTGAAATTCTTTTGGTTCTTGAATTCCAAATCACTAAATTTATTGTTGGCGCTTTTTCTTGTAAGGCCCATTTTAGACCCCAAATTTCCTCTAATGAACGAGATATCCCCATGATAGAAATCGAATGATAGATCATCAACATATAACTACAAAAACAACATATTAAAACCCATTCGAAATCTTAAACATGTTCATAAAACTCATTAAATCATCATCAATTCAATTAATTATGCATAAATCAACATATTATCACAAGTCACATCAATACACAGGACACCACACATAGATCACATGCACCATTCGACACGGGAAATTTAATGTGGAAAGCCATATGGGAAAAACCACAAAAGCACTCTTTTATAAGCAAGCGTCGTAACTCAAATGCTTTGATTTGTGCACACAACTTGAAGACATTCCTCCATCATCCCCATTACATTGAATCCATGCACACAACTTGTATATTGATAGTGTATTCACGAATCTTATTCATTTTTCTCCTCACAGTACACAATTATCTATCAACATTAGAAACTTCTTCTTACAAAACTTGGCTTCAATCAACCCTATTTTTGTCTGAACCCCAAAATGCCCCACCCATTACATTTTAATAGGCTATACTCGATGATTTTACATCCCGCACCCACTACCCATAAGTGGACAACCTTTCTAACTAAATCACTGACTCTACCTTCACACTTTGTCAATACAATTAATATTTCCCAAAAGGCTACCCAAAATTTCGGAGCTATCTATTTCAACATTAGCTCCGCCACAACCAGATTCACGCCTCAACCAACACCCCAAAACTTAGAAATCAAACTTATCCAACTTACCTAGGGACAACATATATTGTGTCAAATTTTTCCCAATCGAGTAGAAATACTACTATTACTATATTACTATTACTATATTGAATATTACTATTACTCACCTAATATACCTATACAAGCTACATGAACCAGGTTTTCATAGTGGTAAATGGCATATTCCCATGATAGAAATCAATTGATAGATCATCAACATATAACTAGGACAAAAACATATTAAAACCCATTTGAAATATTAGACATGTTCACAAAACTCATTAAATCATTATCAATTCAATTACTTATGCATAAATCAACGTATTATCAGATGTCACAGCAATACACAAGACATCTGTAATGTCCCACTTTTGACCCCATTTGCATTAAAGGATACATGATGTATATGTTGTAATTAATCGTGGTCAGGGGTTAAAGGCAAAAGCCCCACCATCGATTTGGTTGTGTATGTTTCAGCAATAGGGATCGTTGCTGATGGTATATCGTGCTACCCGACACACTATAGTTTTGGGCATCATATAAATATGCACATCAATTAAAATAAACCTACAGCCAACTACGACAGTGCAATGTTAAATGAAAAGGGCATGATTTCTAAGGTTAAGGGGGGGTTGTCCAACCTGTGGGGGTCATTGGGAGTTTTCCATGTGTCGGCCACCCATTTAAAATTCTATTGTCTGTTAGTTGGGAGTAGTTATTGTTGAGTAGTGGTGGGTGTGGAAGGACTGTCAGTCCTTGCCCATGCTCCCACTCCACCAATGGACTCTTCCTCTTCACGTTGCGTGGGGTCGAAGAAACATTCTCTCCATTCTTTCCATTTACTCCACTCTCCCACGATTCCCACTTCTTCACAGTTTTGGTCTTGCTCACACTCACGTAGGGCGGTGCTGGTGTTTTTCCTCCCACCGCGAGTTTGTTCTGGGAATCATAGGGTATTTTCGTTCACTCTCCTCACGATTTTCCCCATCGTTTTGTTGAATCCTCACACACAAGCTAGAAAATGGGATGGTTTTCCTCATGTGGGAGTTGGGGACTGTGATCTCACATGGTGAGCTGGAAGGTTGGCCGAGAGGCCCGATTTTGCTATGTGTATGCTTTCCCTGTCAATGCTGGGAATCCATCTTCTTCCTATCTACGGACTGTGTAAGGTTCCCGTTGTTTCATTATGGGATTGGGTTGTTGATATTCCCTAGTTTTGGGTTGCTGCTGAGTTGTTTTGGCCACACTAGGGCGAAGAAAAACTCTGAGTCATCCTGTCTAACCTGAGCTGTGTTCACCCTTTCGTTTGGGTTGTCACCTTGTTATATTTACCTTCTTCACAGAGTTGTGAACTATTGGTTCTACTATAGTATGCAGTGATTGGTTTTCAGACAGTTAGAGTGGGATTACAGGCTGGGTATGCTTGAGAAACCTGGTTTTTGGGAGCCACTTAGATAGACTCAGACTGCTGGCTTTCTTCTCCACAACCGTTGAAGAGTATTGGAAAGGGAAGTTAGGGCCTGAGGGACTGTGAAGCAGAGAAAGGACTGATTCCTGGTGTTGGGTGTGTGGATGTCTTAGAATTCAGGTTAACTCTGGAGCATGCATCCTTATATCTCCATTGAGGCCACCAGCTTAGCATCTAGCCTTTCCTAGCTCCTTGACGGCCTGATAAACCCTACTGTGGGGACTTGGTTGATTTATGTACCTTGGCTTTGTGTAAGCCTGCTTTAACCCTTATTCCTTGAGGAATCATTCCCAGCTCGGGGGTGGCAGTGTTGCTGAGAGATTGATGAGCACGCTGGCCTATGGTTGGGTGGAACGTTGCAGCGACATAGCTGGTTGCGTGACGAATTCTATTTAAGATGAGTATTCTTGACTATTCTGTCTCTACATTTATATTTACTGATTTATGAATATGATGAACATGTGGTATGCTTGAATGAATCTATGTTTGCTTCCGCTATGTATATGAAGGATTATGCATCTGAGTATGTTTCATGTTTTAAGCTTTATATTTCCGCATTATATGCTTGTTCATGTTCATGGCGCTATTTGGTCGGGGTTTTTGATGGTTTGGTAGCATCCTCCTCACTGGTCAGAGGGTCGAGGATGTTACAGAATGGTATCAGAGCAAAGGTTATAACATGGTCCTGAATGGGCCATGAAAGGTCAGCTAGCAGAGGCAAGCTGCCTTCTTCCCAGCAGAAAATTTTCTATAATTATTGGAACTGTCAGCCCATCGGAGGACTAAGTACGAATGTGCTCCAACAAAGCGGAAAGATTAATCTGAAGGCCGTTTGATACAGACCCCGATGACGACAAAATTTAGTAGAACGACCAGCCGATGTTACGACGACGGAGGAAGAAAATTGTAGGAATTTTCCTAAGTTCCCATCGGCCAACGGAAGAGGTGAGTTGATTGTGAGATGCTGTTGTGGAGCGATAGAGGACTATCCTTCCGACGAATAGAGTCCTCGACTGTCGATGCTACAGAGGATAGTTGTTCCAACGACCAATGCAGCAGAAGACAGAGGAGAAAATTTCTGAAATTTTTCTAAGGCACCAGAATATCGGTGATCGGAAAAGATTAGTGGTTGGAATCCCTGATGACTAGACGATGGGATCGACGATGAATAAAAGATGAAGCTACCGAGGCTAGTGAATTGGATCGATGATCATTAGTGGAAGGAAGAGTCGATGCAAAGAATAAAATTCAAAAAAATTTCTAAGTGCCGAAGCCATCGGCAATCGACGGATGTTAGTTGATAATACCGTCGATGCCACAATAATTAGTCCTTCCGACAGCCGATGGAGTATTGGGGTCTACGGAAACTACAGTTGTTGAGACCTCCAATGTAGCGGACAAGGAAATAATATTTTTCTGGAAAGAAAATTTTCTGAAAAATCCGTCCAAGTACCGGAGATGTCGGAAAAATTTAAGTTGTTGGATCGTCGATGCGGTGGCAAAATGTCGGTGAAGTTTAGAGGATCAGATCGCCAATGGACATCTATTAGAAGATCAAAGAGTTATAGTTGATGATACCATTGATCAGAAAATATTAACGGTTGGTGAACCCGTCGTTGTGGCCACCTAAGAGACTATCATCCGATGAGTAGTGCCTCTGACTGTCGATAGGGTTATGACCACGGAAGACAAATAACTAGCCTTCCGATGAGTAGAGGATCTGATCACCGACGCAGTAGTGCTTAGAGGATCTGATTGCCGACATATTGGTATCATTGATAAAGATCGAAAGCTTAGACCACTACAGGTCCAATACAGTGGAAACCTTAGCTGACGAAACTGCCGATGCAGTGGAAAATTATTGTTGATAGGGCCTCCAATGAGCGCCGAAGAAATTTGTTGCTTAGATTGCTGAATTGTCGGAGTTGTATATGGGATGAGACCCGATTTGATCAAAAGGAACTTTAGGGGTTTTCAAGTTGGATTTTTCAGTGGATTATAGGGTTGAAAAGGAACAAAGTTCCAAGTGGCTGAAGTTGACATTTTCGACCAGAATACATTTGGTAAAAAGCATCATTTTTGAGGTGGTGTGGTTTTCACACCCGAGGTTAGAATGAAGCATGTGGATAGGCGTTGGAAAGCTTATCCAGCAGGAAACAAAAGGAGAGTCACCAGAATTTTAATGTGGTGCTGCAAATTACTAGTGATTTCCTGATGAAGAAATGTGCCACTGTCAACATGGACAAATCCAGGAATTGCATGCCTAGAGGTAGCAAGACCATGAAGTCAAAACCAGCTGTTGTGTGGAAGAGGAGTTCCATGCAAGGATGAGGGACTTGAAAAGGGAAATTTCCTTAAACCCTGTCTTGCTAATTATGATTAAAAGTTTTATACATGAAATGTATGAGGATATGCCTTGCATACATAGGATATTACATGTTGGTAAGAATAGTGAGGATTATACATTTATAATGAGCCACTAATGATAATTATTGCATTGGTGTTGGCCTTAGTGGAAAAACCAATGACGACTTGGACATGGATGAATATTTTGCTGATGCTGATGAATGTGACCAGCAACCCTATGAAAAAGGGATAAGGCAACAAGCCTATAATCAAAAGTTGGTGAGCAAATTTTGCAATCTCCTGCAAAGGACCAACCAAACTGGTAATGTCAAGGGTGTAAGTAGGACCCATGAAGGTAAAAGTTTAATTATGACAATTGCATGAAGTGGTAAAAGCAAGAGGTCTCATACCATGTGGGTATTTGAATTTTATACTGCATTCATAGAGAAATGTATCATGCTTGTATTATGTTGTTATGAGCTTAGTAGCCTAGGAAAGTAAGCACTGGTGATCTTTCTTATAGTCATACATCCTATATGAAGTAGTCATGGTTAGGCCATACATGGTATGTTTGAATGCATAGTATTCCTGAATCAATGCAAGGTAGCATTGAGTGGGTATGCATTAAAATATTTTATAAATCTTGTAGTTATGCAATGAATGGATGCATACAAAGGGTGTGAGTAAATGCTGTAGACATGCATACATAAGTGTGGGTGCAAATGTTGTGATGCAATGCATGAGTGCATAGAGATAGTGCATCTGTCATTATGAAGAACTAATGGCTGAAATGATGAATTGATGACAATTCTGGAACCATTTCAAGAGTTGATGTGAATGCAGGATAATAAGTGCATGAAGAGGGTAGTCATGATCAATTGGCTGCCAGAAATGCTCTATGAAGGGAAAGGTGGTACAAATGATAGGCTTGTGAAGTAAGAATTATCTACACCTTTCAATTAAATTAAATAAATGAGGGGATTGTACCCTGTAATTTAAAGTATGATAATGATTGCATGAAGTAAATGAGTTTTGGTAATATTGATGTGATTAATAGCTAGAAGTGTTCAAATTTTATAAATTCTGAAAATGCTTCAGTGATTGTTGCAGCAATGAAAACGTTATATGCATCAATACTTACTAAGTGTTTGGCTAATTGAAGTTCAGGTTTCAGGTAGATTGTTTAGAGCATGGTAATGAGAGTAAGATCATGACAAATGCCGAAATCTACCATGTGAAAGAGCCAAACCTTATGAGAAGAGTCTCATGGTTGTGAAAATAGTTTGTATGCATGATGGGTTGTTAAAATTTGAATTGTGAGTTTTGGATTTAAGAAATCGCTGACAACTACTAATCACTATTGGCTTGCATAAGATTGTGTCACATGGACGCATTGTAAGTGGGTATTCATGTTATGCTAGTAAGCATAAAATTATAATGGGCACAATAGTGTTGCTTACAAGAGACCCACGATTGAGGATCACCTCATTTCCAAGCAAATAAATTTCTGTAGTAAACAGAGTTGCAAATCCCTATTGAATTTAATTACTAATGTCATTGCTTGGTATGGAACAGTCAATTTGGATTGTATTATCAAATAATGATTGACTGTTTGGCTATTTAATGAATGTGCCAGGGGTACACACTGTAGGAAGATCATATGTGATGACTTGCAGGAGCCAAACTTCATGGGAAGGTTTTCCCTTATCTTGGAAATGGGTTTCGAGTGAAACTCCATTGGACATTTTGGAAATGTCTCATCTGCACTGCATGTTTGGTAAGCAACATGAGTGAGATGGTATAGGTTATGTCGGTAAGACATGTGTGGATACAAAATGTAAAGGGGAATTGGGATGGAAAACCGAGGTACTGTCAACTTAGAGAAGGGAGCCCCCATTCCTCCTAAATGAAGGAATATTGCATCGGCAAATGGATAAGTGTTCTGTGACCCTAGCTAAGAATATGCATGTCAAATTATTAAAATTCCATATGCAGAGCATGTTTTGATTTTATTTCCATTATGACAGATTGCTTGAGTATGCATAGGGCCTACATGGATCACATCGGAAAGGGGTGCACACTTTCCCGATGTTGAATCATGAAAGGGTTTTCAATATTTATTACACCCTAGGGGGTGGATGCACTCCTGGTGTCTCAATACTTGATAGTGAATGATGTGAAATATGATTGCAGTTTTTAGAGCAATAATGGTGATGAGTTTGCTTGTATTGCTTGTGTTGTCATGCTAAATAGATGCAGTTTAGTGTTGCACACTAGAGAGAAAAGGGTAAATGGTTGTTACAGTGTTGGCTTGATTTCCTGCCACTTGATAAACCCAATTGTGTATTTGCTTGGCTGGACGGTCCGATAAACCCAACTATTGGTTGGCTTGACTGTGCTTGATATGTATAAAAGGATGTGGTGAAGATGTCACCGAAATAGGGCTATTATATTCCTAGGGATCCATAGTAGATCTTGGACCTGGAATTGGTCATTTATGGTTGATATAAGTGTGTTGTTGATATAAGTGCGTTGTTGATATAAGTGCATGGCTTGATAAACCCAACTGTGTTGGCTTGGCTGATTTGTTCCTTCCTAGTCGGTACGAAGGTGTACTGGTTGGACATTAATTCTTTGGTCTTGAGGAGCAGCCTACGTGCTGACCTAACATCCGAGTCCATAGGTGATCCCAAGGCTTGCAAAGCGAAGCAAGATCCTTTGGACCAACGAGGAAACGCACAATACAGTGTTTGAATATAGGTATCGCTGGAAGCGAGGACTATGAGAGAATCCTAGGGGTGCATGTGGACATGTGACTGTCCTGAAGAGCTCAGAATGAGCAGTAATGAAAAAGGTGCTAGTGAGACTGTGAAGTTCCTAGCAGCCGAGACAAACCATGTGGGGAGGCCCCATGGTTGAGAGGTCTGAAATAGACCAGAGAAACTAAGTGTCATGACCAAGAGGGATTGGTCCAACATTCACGATGAAGTGAAAGAGGCTAAGAGCATGAAAATCCATAGCGGTGGTGTAGGTTCCAAAATGGAACAAGACAAAGAGGGGAAAAACTCTTGCTGCTCTCTCTTGCCTTTTAATTATATATATTTACTTATGCATTGTGAAAACAAAAGATTGTTGAATGCATGTATGGCTGAAAATAGAATGTCTCTATTTTGATTAAAACAATTATGAATGCTGGAATAGTTAATTCCCTGCCCAATAATGAACATGAATGAGCTCATGTTCCTGTTGGGAAGGCATGAAAAATATGAAAGTCTTCTTGATGAGACTTGGACTATCATGCCAATTGGGAAATTAATTGACTGATATTAATGTCTATATTATGCTTGGTCTAACAAAATTTCAATGATGCATTTCACAGGTCAGAAGAGTGAAATCCAGTGGTGCACATTGACTATGGTAGTAGACCAAAAGTTGTCGGAGTTGGCTGGAATTCTCCTTCAAACAATTTCCAGGACCCAAGAAAATATTGGAGAGATGCTCAAGATATAGAAAAGGGCAGAATGAGATGAGCCACCGGATTTTGCAAGACTCTAGTGGTTTGCAAAAGGAGGTAAAAAGCCTTCTGGGGGAAATTCGTAAAGGCAAGGAAAGTGGTTCAATGATGGGACATTCGTCCAAACAATCCGTTAAGAAACGTTCTAGGCATGAAGACTCAAAGAAAATTGAACAAGTAAAAATGAAGCAGCCAGTGAAATGTTGGAAATGTGGAGGACATCATTTACGCCGAGACTTCCCAACGAGGGAACATAAAGAGGGAAACATCCACAAAGTTCCTCGACTTGGGGATGAGCCGAAATATGAGAACCAGTAGGAGAGGCTCGTGGAAGCGGAGGGGCTTGGTCTTGAAAGTTCAAAGTAAATAATTGAACATGGGATAGATCTGCAAAAATTTTGAAATTTTGATGTGCAAAATGTATATGTAGTCCTACGTATTGGAACACCGTGGACAGTGTTATTTGAAGGGGGAGGGGATTGTAATGTCCCGGTTTTGACCCAATTTGCATTAAAGGATATATGATGTATATGTTGTAATTAATTATGGTGAGGGGTTAAAGGAAAAATCCCCACCATCGATTTGGTTATGTATGTTTCAGGAATAGGGATCATTGCCGATGGTATATCATTCTACCCGACACACTATAGTTTTGGGCATCATATAAATATGCACATCAATTAAAATAAACCTATATCCAACTACGACGGTTCAACATTAAATGAAAAGATCATGATTCCTAAGGTTAAGGGGGGGTTTTCCAACCCATGGGGGTCATTGGGAGTTTTCCATGTGTCCGCCACCCATTTAAACTTCTGTTGTCTGTTAGTTGGGAGCAATTATTGTTGAGTAGTGGTGGGTGTGGCAGGACTATCAGTCATTGTCCACACGCCTACTCCACTAGTGGACTCTTCCTCTTCATGTCGCGTGGGGAAAAAGAAACATTCTCTCCATTCTTTCCATTCACTACACTCTCCCATGATTCCCACTTCTTCACAGTTTTGGTTTTGGTCACACTCACGCAGGGTAGTGCTGGTGTTTTTCCTCCCACCTTGGGTTTGTTCTAGGAATCATAGGGTCATTCCGTTCACTCTCCTCACGATTTTCCCCATCATTTTGTTGAATCCTCACACAGAGGCTAAAGAATGGGATAGTTTTCCTCATGCAGGAGTTGGGGACTGTGATCTCACGTAGTGAGCTGGAAGGTTGGCCGAGAGGCCCGATTCTGTTGTGTGTATTCTTTCCCTGTCAATGCTAGGAATCCGTCTTCTTCCCATTTGCGGATTGTGTAAGGTTCCCGTTGTTTAATTATGGGATTGGGTCATTGATCTTCCCTGGTTTTGGGTTGCTGTGACCTTGTTGGGTTGTCGCTGAGTTGTTTTGGCCATGCTAGGGCCAAGAACAAATCTGATTCATCCTGTCTAACCTGAGCTATGTTCACCCTTTCATTTGGGTTGTCACCCTATTTTATTTACCTTCTTCACAGAGCTATGAACTGTTGGTTCTACTGCAGTATGCAGTGGTTGGTTTTCAAATAGTTAGAGTGGGATTAGAGGCTAGGTGTTCTTGAGAAACCTGGTGTTTGGGAGCCACTCAGACAGATTTAGACTACTGGCTTTCTTCTCCACAACCCTTCAAGATTATTGGAAAGGGAAGTCAAGTCCTGAGGGACTGTGAAGTAAGGAAAGGACTGATTCCTAGTGTTGGGTGTGTGGATGTCTTAGAAGTCATGTTAACTCTGGAGCAGGCATCCTTAGCTCTCCATTGAGGCCACCAGCTTATCATCTAGTCTTTCCTAGCTCCTTGATGGCCTAATAAACCCTACCGTGGGGGCCTGGCTGATTTGTGTACCTTGGCTATGTGTATGCCTGCTTTAACCCTTATTCCTTGAGGAATCATGCCCAGCTCGGGGGTGGCAATGTTGCTGAGAGATTGATGAGCACGCTGGCTTATGGATGGGTGGAACGTTGCAGTGACATAGCTGATTGCGGGACGAATTCTATTTAAGATGAGTATTCTTGACTATTTGGTCTCTGCATTTATATTTACTAATTTATGAATATGATGAACATGTGGTATGCTTGAATGAATGTATGTTTGCTTCCGCTATGTATATGAAGGATTATGCATCTTAGTATGTTTTATGTTTTAAGCTTTATATTTCCACATTATATGTCTGTTCATGTTCATGGGGCTATTTTCCCGAGGTTTTTGATGCTTTGGTAGCTTCCTCCTCGTCAGTCAGAGGGTCGAGGATGTTACAACATCACATAGATCACA
This sequence comes from Pseudotsuga menziesii, assembly GCA_001517045.1. Lineage (NCBI taxonomy): Eukaryota > Viridiplantae > Streptophyta > Pinopsida > Pinales > Pinaceae > Pseudotsuga > Pseudotsuga menziesii. The sequence continues at coordinate 73,637 of LPNX010351280.1, forward strand.
TGCACCATTTGACACAGTAAATTTAACGTGGAAATCCATATGGGAAAAACCACAAAAGTGCTATTTTATTATCAAGATTCGTATCTCGAATGCTTTGATTTGTGCACACAGCTTGAGGACATTCCTCCATCATCCCCATTACATTAAATCCATGCACACAACTTGTAGATTGACAGTGTATTCATGAATCTTATTCATCTTTCTCCTCACAATACACAATAATATATCAACATTAGAAACTTCTTCTTACCAAAACTTGGCTTTGATCAACCCTATTTTTCTCTAAAACCCAAAAAGACCAACCCATTACATTTTAATAGGCTCTACTCGACAATTTTACATCCTGCACCCACTACCCATATGTGGACAACCTTTCTAACTAAATCACCGACGCTACCTTTAGACTCTATTAATACAATTAATATTTCCCCAAAAATTGCCCAAAATTTTGGAGCTATCCGTTTCAACATTAGCTTCGTCAAAACCCTGTTCACGCCTCAATCAAGATCCCAAAACTTAGAAACCAAAATTAGCCAACTTATCTAGGGCTAACATATATTGTGTCGGAATTTTCCCAATCCAGTAGCAATATATGTCGCAATGTGCATAGGAAGGTTTATAAATATGCTTGTTGTCTCTTGAGTGTTTAGAGTATGAATTCTATTCTTTTTTTCTCTATCTATATTCTAATCAATGGTTTATAATTTTATTTCAAAATGTTTTCTTAGTTGAACACATGCAAACATGGAAAAAAACATTTTTGTTTTAAAGTATCCCATGCTTGTTTCAACGCCTTTGTTTTGCAATACTTTGTAGAGATTTCCTTCGCAAAAGGAAAGAACAAACAAAAAAATACATGGTAGGCAATCATATCTAGTTTGATTGTTTGGATGAAGTGTAGCATAGTTCTTATTTTGAACAAGCTATCTCTTATTCAACTTCGTATATTATTCTTTGCTAATTTCAATCATTCTATCAAATATACCAGGTGGAATTGTCTCTCTTTTGAACTTGGGTGCTTTTTCTACTTCGCATTTTTTTAAGCTATGGATTAGATAGACGAAACTAGTCAGCATTTTCCCAACCTACAAAAATTATGGCGTAACAAACAATACTATACTATATGGAAAGAATAATAAAGAAATAGATATTGTTTCACGTACCTTCGATTTGTTTCGGTTATATAGTTTCCATTATGAATCGGTAGACTGTTTGTTCAATGAATTGGTAGCTTTGTTACATTTTTACTATACAACGCTAGAGATAAGAGAAGAATAATAAATCGGTTTCAACATAGTTTAGATAAAAAAATAATTTATCACACTAGCATCCTTGATAACAAAGCTCAGTATCTAGTTCTTATTAGATTTGCACAATGTAAGCAATGTTAGTACTCACTTAGAAAAAACAACAGTATGCAATGAAGAATTGGATAACGAGTATGCAATGAAGAATTGGATAACGAAGAAGAAGATGGGGGTTCTCAAATGGATGTTTCTTTTTGTTTTTCAAATTCAAAATTTTTTTGTCGAAAAAAAGTATGTTTGCTTGATCATGTCGAGGAACGGAGTGGTATTTCTTTTGAAATCCATGAAAAGAATGAAGTTGTAAAATCAGAAATTTTGAATGAATATGTGGATGTCTTGGTTGAGGATTGTCATGAGTATTCTTGTCAAGAATCTTTTAAAAAAGAATTTGACAATTTGTAAAGGGAGTTACTTCTCGAGTAGCTTTCACATGGTAAGCAAATGACAGAATTTTTTGAAGGCTGTGATGTTTTTTATGATCCAGTGGCAAAGTACATGGAGAATCTTGGTAGTGGTAATGGCTGGTTATATATCTACTATAAAGATACATTTATTTATTATAACCTTGTGCCATTAGGCCTTTTAGTTCTATTTTTTATCAAGCATGAAGAAAAAGTTGGTTTATGGGATCATTTGCTTGAGTGGCTTCATTTGAAGTCAGAATTTACTTGACTGAGCATTGATGCTTACTAAGTAGGGCAGGTAAGTAAATATGAATAAGCTCGACATGGAGAGCATTCCGTTCAGCAGTTTTAAGTTTGTTTTCAGTTTCAGTTTTTGTTTCAGTTTCGGTTTTAAAGTTTAGGTCTGCAGTTACAGTTATCTTTAATTTTCAGGGTAGCGACAGGTGATAGGTTACAGGTTGAAAGAGTGGAATTTGTTTGTAGAATGGTTTCAGTCAATAATTCAGTTTAGAACAAGTAGAGGATTTCAGAAAAAATTGGGATCCGCCCAATGGATTTGACACCTGGTCTACTGGGTTCTTTGCTACCTCGCTGGGAGGATAGCATACCTAATGGAGCCAGCTGTTAGCATTATTTATTTTTTTGAAAGTTAGTGCTATCATTAAATTGATTTTAAGATATATTGGTGATCGGGTGGTTTTCAAATTCTTCCTGCTAAGCAATTTATAAAAATTTCCCATGTCTACAAGAAGAAAGAGGTTAAAGAGTTTTGGATAAAGGAAGAGAATTATATATAAATCAAAGTTTTATAAAGGTGACCTAAAAGTTTAAGTTATAAAGGAAAGAGTTTAGATTTTTATAAAAACAAAATTTGTTTTTATAAAAATATTAAACAAAAAATATTTATAAAAAATTATTGGCCCAGCAATCAAATCAAAGTCCAAGAGCCAAGCTCTCACAAGAAGTATCATATTTCCTTTGTTCTTTGGTATAGTTTAAAACTGTTGGTGTATATAAAGTTCAAGACAAATACACACTTTTTGCATGTGTAATATTATGATAAACAGTTTTAAAAATATACATTAGCAGTTTCAAAATCCATGAAGTTTATCCAAGAGTGATAGTGTGTATGATTTCATATGCAAACAAGAATGGCACTCTCAAGTCCTTTGGGTATTATTTTACACATCGTAATTATACAAACTCTGTAAACATGGAATGGAAAATATGCAAGAATTGCCGCTATGCAATTTGAAGAAATAGAATTTCGCACACTTAAATTTTATCATTCGCTTGCTCAATTCTAGCATGACTATTTATTGGTGGATATTTTATGGTTGTTGAATGCAAGCATGGGAATGATGAATTATTGCAGAAGAATCAATAAAGAAATTTAAGAGTTTAATGTTGATTATGGTATTCTAAAACAAAGGTGGATCGATGGCTTATATTCTTTTTTAGCCATGTATCATCTAGAAATACTTTCATTGGCAAATAATTGCATAGGTTCATCAGTTTTCCTTGTTTCCATGCTATAAGAGATGATGGCAATCTCTTAAAAATCTTGCTGAAGAAAAATGAATCAACGACACAAATCAAAACCTAAATCATTCGACTATTGAGGTCAATTTCACTATATTGACTTGCACAGATTAATTAAAATTTCAAATCAGCAAAATGATGTTAAATGGTAGATACGTTTTGATGGTCAGATTGACAAGTGAGGAAAATCCACGGATAAAACAAATTTTGCAATGTCAACAAGCAAGGAAAGATTAATTTTTTCAATTTGCGAAATCTTTTAAAATATGGCATGTTTCAATGGTGATGATTTGACGTAGAATCAAATCCACGGAGGAGGAAAAATTCGCATTGTGAACTTGCACGCGGTAAGTTAATTTTTCAATCAACGAAATTTTAAATGGTGGGCAGCTTAGGACACATGTTGAATTGGAAAAGCAAATTGTTGGTTGTAAAGATTTCTGCTAGATGAAAATGTTGTTTAGTTAATGTTTCAAGATTGGACGGAATGAGAAAATAAAAACATGTGTTTTTATACCATTCTTTGAGAACGAGATCAGTGATCCTAAATGTTTCCATTCAGAGAAAATGAAGAGTGTTTAGAGTTGCATGGTTCTACACTTTGTTTGAGTCTAGTGATGACAATTTTCAGATAGCATATTTATCATAAAGAGCATTTACTAGCATTTCTTGAAGCGACTAGCGAATTTTTTCCCTATAAATGATTGTTTGAATCATCAAATTCAAGCGACTGTTTCTTCCAACTCAAGATGAAATTTGGGAAATTGAGAGAGGTTTGTATTTATAACATACCCATATACAATAACCCATCTCAGTTTTCACATAGGTGTTGTGGATTGAGAGAATCAAAGTCATCTTCAGAGGGAAAATGTTTAGAGCTGAAAATGACTGTTTTAGTCATCATATTAAAAGAATTGTTTCAGCCAAATGGAGTTGAATTTCAAGAAACTGAGAGAGGTTTTTCTTCATCCGAGACCTAGATTCAAAACCCTACTTTATTTTTTACTTAGGTATTACTGGTTGGGATAATTTAAAATATATTCATAGGGTATTTTTCTAGAAATTTACAGGTTTACTATCTGAGTCATAAATTTCAAAATCATATCCTAAGGAGCTTGAGCTGAATAAGAGTAAAATAATACATGGGTTTTTTCACGAACGTGGCCAATTACAAAAAAATCTTTCAGTTTTTGCACAGCTGTCACCAGCTGGGATATACATATGGGACTGTTTAAGCCTATTTTTCAACGGTTTGCATTATTTTTCAGTTTTATGTAAATCGTGGTAGATACGCCATATTAGAGTTTGTTAGAAGATGTTATTTAGTTGTAACAAATTTTGATCCCCGAATGTCGGTTTAGGAAGTCCAAAAATACTATATACCTCCTTAAGAAGGAGAAAGAGTTCGAACCGATGTAATTTTGGAGTATATGCTTGCAAGAGTTCCTTAATAACAATTGCAGAGCCGAAGATGGTGTTTTTTCAGAGATTCATGTGTCGTTTTATGTTGCAGTCTGTTACTTTCTTTCGCATGTGCATGTTTTCCAGTTTATCTTCCCCATTATGTTTTCTTTCATGTTTGAAATAAGTGTATAGCAGTTTGGAATTCATATATCTTATGCTCCATCTGTTGTTTTTAGACATCCACTAAATATTTCTTCTAAAGTTAACATAGAATTCATTCTCTAATGCTCTGTGTTAATGGTCTGTCCATGTTCCTCTTTTCCACCAGACAATTATGATTTGACTGCAACAAAATAGCTATCTTGCCTTTGTATTGAAATCACCCTACAAAGTTTTTGTCATCGACATTCCACATCTTGACTCCATCGCTTAATGGTTCTACATTCAGTTTCAACCAATATTACAAACAATTTATATTTTCACTTGTACATATCTGGCATTGTTGATATTTGGTGAGAGATCCCTCTTGGAAGAGCAGAAAACCAGTTGTCTCTTCAAAAGTGGTTCTATTGTTACCTAGGAGCGAACCTTCACAACCTTGGGTTCAATTCCAGTGCTAACAATACCAAAAGAAGTTTATTAAAGGCTAGATTTGAGAAAGTTATAGGTGTGTGTAATTAAGTGCTTGGGGCTTTAAAATTTGTTGTGTTTTGTACCAGTCCACAGTTCACTGAATCGATAGTCATCGGTAAGAATTTAAATTATTTAATGAAAACAATTAATGTGTATAAACTCTATGCCTAAAACATTTTCAATGCTCATGCAAGCCACTACCCTCTTTATTGTCTTACCAAAAGGCATGATAATGAGGAAGAAGACCTAAAATGCTGGACTTCACCTTCAAAGAATGCATTGCAATCACATTGGTAAGGAGTGATAAGAAGATCATAACCATCCAACGTGTCAAATCTCAATTGATACTATTAATTAAAGACTTATAAGGTAAATTTAATATAAGAATTATAGTTGTATCTTATTGTTTGCATCTTGACACATTTAATATTTTATGGTTTTCTTTGGGCCTTGACCCAATTCTTATTATAAGGTGAGGATGTGCAGGCATAATAATCCTTAGTTATGGCTATGAGATGAGGATTTTGAAAGAGAAGAGGATGTAAAGACAAGTAATTTTTATATGTATTTTGGTAGTATTGAGCACAAATGCTGTGAGAAACCACAAATGTTTGAAAGGACTAAGCAAGATTACATCACGATCATGGCACCCATCAAATTGAAGACTATTCTTGAGCCAACAATTGTTTTTTTTTTTAATTTTATTAATAACCATTGTACATGCCATTATTTGTATTTGCATGACATCAAGTGTTCTTTATAGTTGTCGTGAGTCCATGATATTCATGCAAGAAATGAAGTCTCGTAGAGGAGGACTTATCAAACCGGCCTTTTGAATTTCATTTTGACGAAAAAAGAGTGAGCATTGGTAGTGAGGTTCACATAGGTAGTAGGCACAAATTTTTGAGCTCATTTCAGGCCTAGTAGTAGACTATTAATTGTTATTTTTTGTTATAATTGTAGTTGTTGAAACATTGTGACACTTTAGATTGCAACTCCAAGTGACTCGGGAGTCATAGTCACATCTCGATGGCTAGTTCCTCGTAGTCATCAATGATTACTGGCCACGTTGCACAACTAAGCAGTGAGTGCATGGCATGAGTGAGTAAGTGATTATAATTTGTCATATTTCCAATATTTTGAATGATGAGTTGAACTTTATAGCATAGGAATTTCAACATCTTGAAAAATTTATATGGATGGATAATTTCAAAAGTTGCACTTCTTTTGAAATGGTGATATAAATTATGCCCTTCTTTATTGGAAGAGTAAAATTAAAATTGAATTTTTTTTTTGAAGGACAATTTTAACTTTACACTTCTAGGAAGGGCTCTAGCCCTTTGGAAGGGATGTGAAGGGTTCAATTTTGAACGGTGCAATACACAATTTCATAATGTAAATGCATTGAAAAAAGAAATTGCACAAACCTTTTACAATTACTTCATCGCAAATGATAATAGAACAACACAGTGTTTGAACACGTATCTTCACTATTGTTTCATTCAACAGAAAAATCCAAGCTCCAGTTGGAGATCCTATACTATAAATATGTCAAATCCATATATACAAGGTAATATAAAAGGATATTGCTTTGCAATTCAATGGATGTGTGAGTCATTAACATGGACATACACATATGGGATACCAGTTTTAGGAAAATAGTGGTAAAGTTCCATTCGGCATATAATACATCAAATATTGTCCATCTTTTGCAAGATGTTGTTGACTCCTCTCATTCACACTTCCAACGATTGTGTGAAATTGGTTCTACCAATATGATTTAGGTTATTTCTATAACAATATCAAGTGAGGTTTTTTATCATCTATTGACACTGTTATTCATGAAAATAAGACTTGAGCAGAGGATGAGAAGATGCAAGGGGAAATGTTATATTGAAACTAACTGTAATAAACCTTAAATCATAATAGAAAACTAAGGAAATTTTATTCAATTCCCAAGAAAAGAAAAAGAGCGAAGGAATGTTTTTCCCCAACTAAAAGAAAAAAAATCACCATACACCACAGAGTATTCAAAGTTGTTTCTGTATCAAACACTGGAAAAACTTACCCAAACTGAAGCAGAAAATACAAAAACAAGGGCACAGTATGAAGCAAATCAAAGGAAAAACAAATGCTACATAAAATTGATGTACATACTCAAGCCATTCAATATGTCCCTGTCCATGCATGTTTTGTATGTGAATGGTTGTAATTCCAGAAAAAACATTGATTTTGTTGAAAATGAAATTATCTCAGCTTTTGAATATTTTTTACCTGAGAAAGCCACAAAAGAACTGGCTATTAATGACCAAATTTGTTTACATTTCAAAAGATCAATCACAATGATGGAAAAATGCCTTTGTTTGCAACTCCTATGTAAATTTGATGCAACAATATATTGCCATATGTGTCTATTTTAACCCCTCTAGAAGAAAAGATAGTGTCACCAAGAACAGATTTTGCACAGATAAGACAACTTCTTTACCGCAGAGCAAAAATTGGTCTTATCGAAAAAATTATAAATGTGCTTGCAACAAAACAGATCTATCTGATTTTGGATTTTGTGATAAAATCCAAAATGCGTTGCCTAGAAGTCTATCTGATTCTATGACGGTTATTGTTATTTTAAAACGAAGGTCGGAATACAAGAATGATTTTGTAACCAGACATATCTGACCAAGTGTTGTTATGTCAGCTCCACGTGATTTGTGTGATACTACACTCTACATGAACGAAGAGATCATTATAAATACTGATTGGGAGAAGATGTTTAACAAATCTATTGAACAAGAATCAAATATGATAGCATAAACATAGCCTTCCATTACAGTTGATGAGGGAAAAGATGTGTAGCCTATATCTGAAACAATAGTGCATGGATATATCTGAAACACATTTATAATATATGATGAATGTTTCACGGAATAATCACAGATGCTTTCAAAAAAATAAGAGATGAGTGTTTCTATGAAAACAGTAGAAAAATTGAAACAATTGGGAGACTTGGAAATGACCTAAATATTGAAGAAAAACACTCGTATTGAAGAATCCAAAATGGTTGCAACAAGAACATGATGACTTTGAAAACATTGTTTGTGCGTCGATTAAAGAAAACATTATTTCACTTCCACTTAAACATGAAGGATTTGTTTAATTCAATATGAACCTAAATATTCATCCGCTAATGCAGCTATAAAACCAAAGAACATAACAATTGTTACATGTTATATCCACTACAACAAAGAAAAAGACTCATAATTTCTCCATGAAAAAAATTATTATATATATCCCAGATAGGAACAACAAAAACTTGTTAAAGGGAAGTCATCAAACAGAGGTTGAAGCATATATGTCACACAAACAAAAAATAGATCCGATTGAACAAATATTTCTAGGAAAAAAAACATAATGTGAAAATATCGGCACTGCATTCAAGACAATTGTTTCTAACACTGAAGATAGCAGAAACATCTTGCAAGAAAGAGGACAATTCTACTATAGTGGAACGATATGACATCCAAACTAAATGGATACATGGGATGCACTTTCAGCATATGGAAAACAATGTTGATAGCAATTTAATTCAGAAATTATCCATCTACGATACATATAAATAGTATGCAATAAGAAGAATGCTCAACGAGGAGCATCAATCAATAATTTTTAATCTAAAAATTTAAAATTTTTAATTTAATTTTTTCTTGTAGTATTAGTGTTTAATTTTTTTTTATATTTTATAAATTTATTTATATGATAAAAAAATATTTTCTAACTTTTAATTTTATTGTAAAATTTAAAAATAAACCAATTTTATATATACTTTTATAAGTTTATTATGAGAAAACTTCTGAAAAATAATGATATTTTGAAGAACATTCTTGTATGTGCAATGTAAAACATAAATTATATCTTCCATTTTAACCTATTTTGAATTTTGAGTAATTCTTTATTGGTGTTTTAAAATAGTCAAAAAAAGGTTGTCAATTATAGATTGGTCTGTTAATTAGTTTGTTTTAATGATCACAGTCTTATTCTCTAGAGTTGGAAGTCTAACTTTGAAAAATTAGGTATATGGATTGCTTTATGCAGAAATTTCAATTCAAAATAATCTATCTAACGAAATTAGCTAATTTTGAATTGTAAGTATAGTAATGGTATGTTTTGGAAAAATTAGATACATGGAACGTTAATCTCAGAAACTTTAGTTAAAAAATTAGATATAGATAGTTTTAAATTCTAAGTATAATAATAATAGATTTTGAAAAATCAGATACACTCAATACTTGTTGTCTTCAATTAAGACTAGGTAATGAATTAGTTTAAGCATATATGAAGCTTTTAAATTTGTTTCTTCCTTTTCAAAATAAAGATCTCTAAAATAAAGTAGGTTCCTTTTTGAATTGCTATCGAATTTGTTATACTGTACATGTTCTCCTTTTGGATCTTGTGGACCTTCTTGAAGAGCCTTTGCATGGTTAATAGAAGAATTAACAATGTGGACCTTTTAAATATAGTTATGGTTTCTTCATTTTCATTATGTATCCTTTGGACATTATTATGTTCTTAATGAGTCTTTTATTGTTTATGGAAGGAGATGATTCTATGATTGGAACCAAGGAAAATGGTCATGAACTTGATCCCCCAGTATTTTTGTTTTTGTTGATGTGCATTGTGAAGTTTTGCGATAAGGATTATTTCTTCAAATTGTTGTAGAGGCGTTGCTTATTGAGCTCTAGTGAAATCTTGTAGTTTTATTATTGTGGAGTTTGTACCTTTCCTGCTCTTGTGTCTATGGAGTTTCAGTTACCTAGTTTTTTTTTTCTTTGTTTGGATGAATTAGAGATCATTGAAAAATATTTGTGCACTAAATCTCATTTCTAGTATGATACATGGGTTAAATTGTCCAGTCATTGTCGTGGAAAGGTAACTTGACATGGGAATTGATATCTTGTTCTACGTATTGTTCAAGATAGACTTTTTCCCTAAAGCTACTTCCATGCAGCTAAGGGAGAATCTTCTGTAAAGATGAAACTAGGATTCTTGGTGGTTTGAAGAGTTTCTTGTCATGTTTATTATCCCCCTTATAATGGGAGGTATTGAGATCACCGCTGCCTAATTTTGTGCTTAGTTGGATCTATTTCAGATTAAGATTAACTCTATAATATTGGTTAACAAGGAGTACATTTCCCTAGTCATGTTGAAGTAAATCTAATTACATAGCACTTTCACTACTGCATATCATGGTGGAACTTCTAGACTGCTTTATCAGGGCTTTGTCTGTTTCCTATTTTGTTGAGATCCCTTTTTAAAAGAAGAGGAAAAGTAAAAAAATTCCCTCTACCATATGAAGTCCTTCTATCTTATAAATTAAGGTGGAAAAAAAAACCAAGTAAACAATATTGCATTGTGATATCGTTATTTGAAGAAAACAACATTGCATTATTACATTATATTGTTTTATAAATGTTCCTTATGTATGTTTGTAGAAGATGTCAACATTATCCGAGATTTTCATAAATGAGATATATTGAAACTTTATAGGTATAGTGACTTTAAAATACAGTGGGTAACTAACTGTGAAGCAATTTTTAGCTTTACAACCAATCTCAAAAATTGTTTAAAAATTGTTTATGGAAGAGAGAATTTAAAAAAGGAATGGCAACCTTATGTAAATTTTCGTGAATGGAAACAAACTTGCAATAAACATTTTACGCGTGAGTCGTATTACTATTGTTTTGGAATTCTTTTTCCAAGACACTTTGTTAGTCTAGATCAATTCTAGCATGTTGTTTTCGTCCTCTTTTCTCTTGTTGTTGTACTTTACAAAATGTCATGAAACGATTTCCCAGAACCAAATATAAGGTTGGGACTAGTGTGGAAAGAAGCTAAATGTATTCTATTGAATTCTATGCTTTGTCTATGTTGTTCCATAATTTACATGGAACAATATAATATACATTCAAAGAAAAAAATTGTGTCTTAGTGCAAACAATTTTGAAACCGATTATTGTTTTCCTGTTGGGAAATCTAGATCATTCCTACTAGGAAATCTAGAATGTGAAAAACATTGGTATGGCTACAGTATTCTATTGTGATTCTATTACATAACTTTATTATAGGTGCCAATGTTTTTAGTAGGGGTCTAGTTTAGGAAAGGAAAATAAAATACATATGATACCCATTCTACCGATGCAAGGATTCTATCCTGGGAATACTTAATATTTCCTACAAGGATGAGTAATATTCAAATATCTCATGAATGGATTTTGTTAGGGTGAATAGAAACCATGCTTATGTTGGACATTGCATTATGTGAGAAATTTTCCAGTGAGATTTTAGTGATTGGTTACTTTCCTTTAATGTTATTGTTTGATCGATTCGACTAACCCAAGTTTGACTTTCAATACAACCAAAAAAATCCCAAGGTATCGGCCTGACAATGATTAACCCCGTCAACAACACCTACAATGCAAGTGAGGTCTCACTTGATATACCTATATGAGCTGCAAGAAAAATGTTTTTGTAGTGGTAAAGGCGAACATTCCCATGATATAAATGAATAGATAAATCTTCATCATATAAATAGGACAAAAACATATTACAACCCATTAACAATTTTAGAAATGTTCAAAAAATGCATTAAAGAATTATCAATTCAAATACCTATGCAAAAATCAACATATTATCACAAGTTATGAAAATACACATGAAATCACACATAGATCACATAGACCATTCGACGTAGGAAATTTAACGTGGAAAGCCATACAATAAAAAACACAAAAGCATTACTTTATTAGAAAGAGTCGTATCTTGAACGCTTTGGTCTGCACACACAACCTACAAACATTCCTCCATCATCCCCATTACATTGAATCCAAACACACATCTTGTGGATCGTTAACATATTCACGACTATTATTCATCTTTCTCCTCATGGTACACATTAATATATCAACATTAGAAACTTCTTATTGCCAAAAATTGGATTGCACCAACAATATTTTTCTCTGAACCTGAAAAATCCAAACCCATTACATTTTTATAAGATCTACTGGCCTATTTTACATTCTAAACCCAGTACCCATAAGTGGAAAACCTTTCTAACTTACTCAGAGACTCTACCTTCATACTTTGTCAATAAAATTAGTAGTTCCCCAAAAACTGCCCGAACTTTCAAAGCTAACTATTTCAACATTCGCTCTGTTGTAGCATGATTCACACGTCAACCGGGATCCAAAAAGTTAGAAACCAATCTTATAAAACATACCTAGGTCCAATAGGCCCCCAACACTCACATGTGGCTCATCCCGATCCACTTTAGACTGAAAATTCTATTGTGTTTTGTTTAGCTTGAAAATATTGCCATTTTTTCATCACGTCTTTGGTTTGTCATTGAACATCCACTTTCACTATAGCAATTTGTTCAAGAGTTTCATATCGATATTTTCTAAAACATCCACCATAGTTGTATCTACAGCTTGTCTAACTTCAACATGATGTGTCGGGTGAATGGTCATTGTAATATTCTCTGCTTCAAACTGAATCTCTGTGACATGAGCGGTTCCCCTTTGTTGCTATGCCTAGATCTTGGTGACCGATCGATGCAATACTTTAATCTCAGCAGTCTTGTCCATCTTCTTGATCGGTGATAATTTTTTCAATAAGCTTTGTAAACCAGTTAGACTTGACTCAGATTCATAAAGTTTCTCTGTTATTTTTTGTAGCTCAACGTCATATATCAATGCCACCCATGCATGGGACACCTACTCATATGACTTACTAAAAATCTCCTTGGCTTCCTAAATATACCACATATCCTCTTCTGCTACCCTTCGTCACTCTTCCAGTACTGTAGGAGGTTTACAAGGAAGAAGCTTGGCTTCTAATTACACAATATTTTGATAGAAGTTGCTAGAAACTTCCCCTGATTTGAATACCCAAGACTTAGGAATCCTTTTGGGTGTGTTAGGTGTGACCTCAACCTATGGAATTTCCTGACATGAAAGAGAAAAAAATTGCTTGAGTTGTTTTCTGTATTTTTTCCATTTCTGTGTATGTTGTTCTCTTTCCTCTATGTGACTTTGTAATGATGAGATCCTACTCTTCTACTACTTGAGTTTATCTTACACCATGTGCTCCCATGGCTTGATTTATTCAAGTGCATCCTACTAAATGTTATGTAATATAAACATGGGTATCACAAACATGTCTACCCCGACATAGGAAATATTTTGGATCATACTTTTGAGCTTCGTTGTACCCAAATCAAGTGATTTTGGTAGCACCTGAACCTTACAATATTGTTGAGACATTTACACTTCAACTAGACAATCATGAGAGGGGCCAGCTTCCTATAACTGCAATGGCATGCGAATGACCATGACTCTAACTTATTTTACAATGCTATAAAGTTTTTGAAGTAAGTCACTCACTCCTTCAAATAGATATGTATATCGACTATCAATCTGTTGGTGCATCTCATCACCAACCTATCTGTTCGATTTGTTAGTAAGTTATAATCATCGTTATTTATCTCAATAGGAATGGAGTCCCTGAAAGTCTTCTGCTTCTTCTGGCCCTTTTTCACTAATTAAACAAGTTCCCTCTTAATCCCCACATCTGGATCTAGCGGGGTTTCACTTGACTCTTCATCACTATGATCATGGTTAGAGATAGGTGGGTTGTCTTCTTCATGTACACCCCTTGGTTGGGTCCTTGATGTGCCCTCGTGTTAGGGTTCAATTTAGCAGACAATAGATCATCTGCAACATGATGCTTCCAATCCTATGTCCAATTATGGACTATGATTTCAATTTCTTCCTCTAATAGCTAGAAAGAAGTGGTTAACCACTCATGCTGGGGATCTTGTCTTGGTTGAAGATATAGATGGTGACCCCCTATGGAGCAACCGAATCTAGTTGTTCGTCTTGCAGTAAAATTAATGATTTTTTTGTACCGCTGGAAAGTCGCTGTGAAAGTCCTCAACTGAATCCCAATGTGATTCCTTAATGCATCAAAATGCATATAAAATTCAATATTGTTCTCCTGCTATCATCATCGATTCTCATTGAACCACATATTTTGATATCGTGCCTCGTGACGGAAGACATTCATTTTCATCCCTTAGTAATTCTATGGTTCATCCCACATGACAAAATAAATTAAGATCAATAACTAAGAATAAGTAAAAGGGGTACCTCACTCCTACACATCTATGGTGTCATCTAATAATTCATTTAACGAGAAGGTCACCCAACTCATTTGAACCCATGTAATGCATTGCTATGATGCACTGATGGTACCATTAACACACTCGTTTAGTCACATCTTTTGTATTATATTACTTGAAAGAACTATGGCCGTGAATATGAATCACTGATAATTAATAGAGATTATATCAAATCCCCACTTATCCCATGTGAGATTATGTTTTTCTTTCATCCGAGCAACAAGGATTTTAACATGCTCCTTTCCAAGAAAGAATGGTGTTGGATTAACTCCTACCTTGGGAAATCCCATAATAGAATCTATTAGGTCGACATGAACAAATATTCAGGTATCTAACCATAGACACACGATGAAATCAAACTAGTAGTTTCTTCACGCATGTGTTAAATTCAACAGTTCAACCAAAATGGGGCATGTATAGTAGTGACAGAATGCTTGAATTATATAAGTCATTATCCCAAACCATGGGTACCAACTGAATAGGTCTGTATTCAACTACTGCACTGATGTCATATACTTCAACATGTGAATTTCATGGAACTTCCTCAAGTGATGGTCAAATAATGATAATTTCTTCAAGTTAGTGATGATGTCCATCATCACATGAAATCCTGGAGGAATGACAATCTTTACTAGTGGATACTTGAAATTATTTCAAATGACCACATGTGTAGCATCTATCTTCTAAGGTAGAATATATCCGAGAAATATGGTTGTTGAACCAGACTGGAAATCCTCAACATCATGGGTGGATTTGAATATTTTCTCAGGGGGAACTACCTGACTAGTCATTCGGTTCTTTGTTAGTGGTTTCGCAGGGGTTGGTCACGATACAATATATGGTGCCTCCTCGACAATAGGTATTGTTTGTGCCAGAAATTGTGCCTAAGGCTAGGGGAACAAGCCAACACAATCTCAAGAGAAAAACTCAATTCAAACTAGGGTTTAGGGTTTTGTTTATGTGTTTGTGGTTGTAAACTTCAAG
>LPNX010351291.1:15685-44790 GCA_001517045.1 Pseudotsuga menziesii
ATGCAATGAGAAGGCGAAAGTGTTTAGTTTATTAAGTTAAGTGTGTCCACCTATAAGAATTTATTTATTTAATGAAGCGTTTCATAGTATTTTCACTAATTAAATAATTAAGTTATATTGAAACAATTACATACGGAGCACCACATATACCAGGCCATGTATCCATCATGCTTGATTTCCTGGTGCATGGAGCATTTGTGCCACTTGTTGTGGTGCATGCAATTTGTGTTTTCGAGTACATATAAGCATACCTTGGAAAGTGTGATTATACATGTTCAATTGTTGCAGCATTTGGCAAATCATGATGGCATTGACAGTCGCAGAATAATTCTTATTTATGATTTTATGAAAAATGACAATCTGGTTGTCTGTCTCTTCAATCAAAATAAATCAATATCCCTGTCATGGCCTGAGCATTACAAGATTGGGTCGACATAGCCAATGGGATATCTTATTTTCACGAATTCGTCAAGTCTACGATCATTCACAAGGACGTAAAGGCTGTGAATGTGATAATGGACAACCTTTTCAATGCTTTTGTCGCAGACATTCAACAAGAGATACATAGATAATGTCATGGTGCGGGGGGCACATCTTCACGACCTTTTATCGTATAACGAATCCTACAATAAGAATCTCAGATTTCTTCTCATTACTCAAGATGAAATGGTTGCAAATGTGCTCTGAGCTTGTGGAATCCATACTAGTGTCTACAATATCAGGTCCACCCTTGAGCATTAGGGTTTTGTTTTCCAAGGTGATCCATATTATTTTCATATGTGTGAATTGTGTTGTATTGTTTAATAATACCACTTGTTCTAGCATTTTCCTTAGGAAGCACTGCTAATGTTGTTGTATTGATGTCTCCCATGACAAATATGCACACCAAGATTGCTTTCGGTTTTGAATTAAACATTGCCGGTGATAAGCTTAGATCACGAGGAGGAAACCCTAATTTGATGGAGTTTTTGTGTTGAAATGTACAAAGTTTCCATTTATGGTGTATATGTATATTGATTGCTCCCATTCTTAACGTTTGTTTCGTTTGGAGTTGCAAAATTCCATTCTTGTCGCTGTGTTTCTAAAGTGGGATATCACGCTTCTAGGATGCTTTCCTGTCAATTTTTGAATGGGAGAGTTGTTTTTTTATCCCTCTGCTTCGATGTCTCACCTATTGGTGGTTGATGTCCCATTGTAATGTTCGGTTTTTTGTAATTTCTTAGTCATAATACTAGCTATATAATACTAATTATAATACTAATTAGTAAACTAAGTTTGATAATGGTAGACTAAGCATTTCAGAGAGAGCCAATCTTCCCTCTCTCAATATATTATCATTTTTAACTGTGACTCTCTTGACATGAACATCCCATTCCATTTTTCTCTTGATGCTTCGGGTGTGAATATTGGATGAACAGATTTTAGGTCACAAAACAAAATATCTAGTAAATTAATTAATGGTTGTATGTCTGAGAGTAAAGATGTGCAAAAAATATTGACCCATGTTTTCCCGGACCTATAATACACACAAATCAGGAGAAGGAATCCTTTTAAAAAATGAAATGAAACCAATATTCATCCCATTCAATCTTTTGGAATGTCAACTCCAAATGCAATAAAAAACATTCTCTTAGAGACACGCTCCTACAATTTGTTAGAGGAAGGCTTCATGGCTAGTGTAGGGTTCGTCCAGATGGAACGCTACATGCCAAAATATGATCTCTGTATAAGTACTATGATATATATGGATATGCACTTTAGTCTATGTTAAGCCTATCATGTTATACTGTCTAGCATCGTATCATTGAATTTTATTGCAGCTCAATGCCATCCACCCATGCTATCCTTTATGTGCATCTACAACACCCATGCGTCCATCCATATAAATCTCATCCACAAACATGTCCATTCCTCGTTCACTCGACCTGTCTATGTTAACGTGTAGAAGAGCGGCTTACATGATTTTGAGGAACCATTGAATTGACAAGTCGGACTACATCATTTGATATGACATGGATGGCTGCATATGTACTACTTTTGAGACCTCGTTGTTGCATTATTTAAACTCAAAATGTTGATACATTTTTCTCCCAATTCACTTATAAAGTACAACTACAATCTCAGCAATGCCAAGGCAATTCAAAACAGTGATTTACCTATTATATTAATCATGTTCACATGCTTTTGACAGTGATTTACCTATTATATCAATCATCTTCACATACTTTTGTTTTTCCTGTTCTTATCCTTTTTATACTCACGTAATTTCGTTATAGATGTCTTTCAAAATTTTAAACACCAAATTGCCTAATTCATATCAATAACACAGCCTGACTGGAAATTTATTTCGAGTCATATATTGTGTAGATAATATGTTCTTAGTGTTGATACTTTTGCAAAACCCAATTTGACAGGAGAAATTTGGTCCTCACCTGTTGTAGCTTCTTGAGCTTCTTGAGTTAATGTTCCACAATCTTAGTTCTATGTGACACAACCACATACTTCTTTTAGAATGAAGGAAAGATAAGTACATATTAGTACATAGGAAAACAATATAGTCCATAGTAATCTCATTTTTAGTGCTATGGAGAAGTAACATTGGAAAACAAATAAACCGTTAGCTTTATAATGCTGAGTATATATTATTAGTATACAAAATACAAAAGTATAGGTATCAATACATGTTACTATGTAAAGTAGTGTTGCAAAAGCCCTAGTCTATGTACACATTGCTAAAAGTCAAAACAAAGTACAAAAGACAAAATTATATGTACAGAACTGCCAATATATGTACATATTGTCAAAACTGATAGTATATGTACTTATTGTCAAAATTGCACATATGGTGAGAGAAGACCTGCAAAATAAGATACGTACACTGTTAATGTAAATTATTCTTAGAAACATGCAAAAGTAATTGAGATGTTACATTTCTTTTATCCAATATGTAATACTACATTCTCTTCATTGAGTGTAAAGTAGTTATGGACTTGAAGATATCGTAGCCAGTTTATTCTGTAGATATATGTCATAGGACATCTCTTGTAGGCCGAGAATCAGTTCTTGCAATATAGGATCTCTGACTATGCAAGGTATAACAATGATGTTTGTTGTTTTGATAGTGGAATTTATACAATGTGCATATGTAAAGTGAAAATCCTTGTTACATTTTGCACAGGTGATTAACAATCCTTCTATTATTGCAGATGTCCCAGTAGGTGAATTGCATTCAATGCATACAGGTCCAAATGGCGTTGAATATGCATTTGTTGTTGTGAGTATACCTTGAACATACAAACAAATTTTCAGTATGAGTTATTACAAAGGTATATGTAAATAGAGCTAACAAATGACACTTACAACATTTGTCGACCCAAATAGTTTTTGTAAACTGTGAATAACTTTTGTTTTCAGTTCTGTGATGAATGTTGATTTTGTTGTTCGAAATATCGTTCCCTTTATTGCTTTTTCCTTTGTAATGTTTTTGCATAGAATCATAGCAAACACTCCATTTTGCAACTGGTTTTCTATTAATGTGAAGAATTGTTCATATGTTTCGTACAATTGTAGTTGTAAAGAAAAACAAAATTGAAGTTATTGTTTTTAGTTAATGTAAGCATGGGTTTTGAAAATGGAATAATTAAATGAGCGGTATATTGTTGAATAGAGTATTACCGTGGCTTTGTCATCATTTGAGCTTCCATCTTTTATTTGTAGATTGCGTTGTATCCTAATTTTTCTGGCAGTTGTTACAAGTACGCCAATTGTTGCAACTAGATAACGATTTGTATTTTCTAAAAGTTGTTTAACGGTTGTATTTGGTATGAAAGTATATTCATTGCATATTGGTGGAATCATCTCTATGGTACTTATTTCATTCAGAGATATGATACGATCACAATTTCCACGATCATAGTTTGTCTTCGGCATGATTTTGAAATTTGTTATGCGGATGCTATTACCAGCAACAAGTTTTTGCTTATGACATTGTATCAGTTGTGTAGGAACAATTACGGTAACTGTTATGATGCCTTTTTCATCAGTCATATCAGCATGCATAATTGGTTGTGATTTATTGTTTTTTAATCTAACAATGTGTGGTATGTGACCATGATGTCGCCGAGGAATATCTGTCCACTTCTATGACTGTTTAGGTCCTCAATTGAGATGATATCAGGAGTTGAAACTTTGCACCTATGTAGAATTTAGTCCCCGCCGAAGGCCCGAGTACTATTGTTTTCAATAACAGTTGACCACGCATTAGTTTGCATTGACCTGATTGCAATGTCCCCTTTTATCTAAAGTTTTGAGCAAATTGTTTATTTATTAATTTTAAAATTGGATTTTCCTGCAACCTGATTGGATCATATTTTGAAGTGTTATTGCCACATTGGCGACATGGGTATTGGGAATGGATTCATTTCCTTGGAATCCTTTCTTTATTTGATGGGAATATGACAATGGTTTAACTACTTCAATGGGCATCTGTCTTTTTTCTTCAATCTTGATTGAATTTTGATGGGAATTTGTCATCTTTCATCATCTCTACTGGATTTCGATGGGCATCGGGCATTTTTTCATCAATCTATGCTAGATTTTGATGGGCCTCTAACATCTTTCATAAATATTTGGTGGATTTTAATGGGCCTCTAACATCTTTCATCAATATCTAGTAGATTTCGATTGTCCTCTAACATTTTTGCATCAAGTACATTTCAAAATATTACATTTCAAAATATTACAGTATAACCCATGTTTTTAACATTGGAAAGATTCAATACAACTTAATTACTTTAATAACCAAGTTTTAAATCTGATGGAACTGAAATAATTCTCAAAATCCCCGAAAAATCAATTAAATGAAGCACAACCTTCATCGCCACCACCACCGCCATCGTTACCTCCCTTCTCATCACCGCCTTAATTTCCATGAACTTTATGTCCAACGTTCTCAACATTTAGGAGATGGAAGCCTTTATTTCCATGGCCTTCATGGCCAACCTTCTCAACATTTAGCAGATGGAAGTTTACACATTTAGTAGATGGCAACTTCCAACACTTTACTACATAACAACTCCAATAGGTGCGATAGAGAGATAACATTTATGCATTTGATTGCCTATTGAATGGATTGGGTCGTACAAGTAGATAAAAACTTCACTTCATCTATGGCTCCAGTGATAGCTTACTGCATTGCCAAGATTACTGGATCTTACATGCAAAATAATACAAGAAAGGATTACAAAGAAAATACAGGTAAATTTCAATTCAATCATTGTCTATAGAGTACATATTAGTACATAGAAAAAATAACTAACATTACAACACCCTTATAGTGATCTAGAGTCCATCCCATAGAATAAAAGTGTCCAAGGTACATAATATGAAATCCCTTCTATGTTCTTTGTTTCCATGTTAGATGCTAAATAAGTCTTTGTTTCCATGTTATATGCTAAAGAAGTCCGTAAAGATGTATTGTAGCAATATTTGTTTCCATGTTAGATTCTAAGAAGCACGTGAAGCTGTATTGTGGCATATGAAGTCTGTGAAGTTGTAACCTAGCCATATTGTAGTAGAGAACACTTGCAATTTGTATACCTACTCTAGCGCATAGTAGTCTGTAAAAGGTACATAATATAATAGCCAATAATTCCCAAAGATGATCACAACAAATGGTCAAGATACCAGATGACGTTGAGATGCTAAGGATCATAAGGATCATCTTCTTAAGGTAGTGAGGGATGTTAGGGCAATTGCAGGTGAACTTAGAGGTTGACAAGGTGGCCTATCCAAGCCAACACACTGAATGAAGCATTTAATATCTTTTGAAAATGCCAAGAAATCACCATGGAGACCATGGCGATGGTTGCCACAGAGGTGGTGGCGATGTGGCAGTAGCAGTGTGGCATTGGAAACCATGCAAGTGGCTGCAACAGAGTAAATGGTGGTGGAGACCTGGAATGTGGCCACCTGGATTGAATACATTAAAATGCATTAAAAATATTTCTTCTTCCCAAGAATCCCCGCCATTGGTTGGCAAGAACACCCCAAATGATTAGCCAACAGAATGTTAGATAAATGAATTTACAATAATTAAAAAAAAAAAGAAATTAGAATGTCTAATGTAGAACCTTTGAAAAGGAAGAAAACTTTTAGTCAGCGGCTAAACTAATTTTTATTCAATGCTTATTGAATACATTCATAGTATTATTTCCAAGGAGAAGAACAAATATTTGGTTTCCGGAGAAGCATTGAATTAAACATTTAAATCGAAATAGACTGTTTCTCTGCCTCCAATGCATCGCCTTCCAAATATACTGTTTCTCTGCATCCAATGCCCCACCTTAAGTTGTTTATGATTCCAATGCAAGGCCTTTGTGAACCTCCATGCACCGCCTTCATGCCTCTATCCAAAGATATACAAATTGTTGGATCCCATTGTTTCAATGCTGAGGAACTTAGTAAGATGGATCTTGACTTTGTGTTGTGTTGCTTCAACTGCTGGCTTTGTGGAACTACTAAACCACTATGTTTCTGGGTGGACTAGATCGTATATCCCTGAATTTAAATGAATATTCGAGCATTTGTGCATCCACGCTAGCCAGAGGGAAAACAATTCTTGTGCCCAATCTGATATGTGGATGTGATAGGTTTCAAGTATTCATCTTCGTCAATCTTAAAATATGAAATAGTTTTGAGATAATTTTCTTTGTCTTCCTAGATTTCAAGTATTTATATTCATCAATTTGAAACACTTCATCAATCCAAAACAATTTTGAGACAATTTGATGGATAAGGCGTAGTTGTCCTCGTAGATATGCAAGACAATTTTCATATATCAAATTTGGACGTGACATTTCCAGGATACAACATTGTGTGAAGACGTCTGGGGCTTGGTTGTCTTAGCTGCTATATGTGGTGGTGATTCATCCAACACCTGCATAAGAAAACACCATGAACAAAGACATAACTAAAAAAAACATAATCTCCAAACAAGTTACATGGCTTCTCATAATTATCTTGTTCAACATACATTTTTAAAAACTATCTTGGCATAGCGCAGTCCCTATTGAGATTCAGTAGGTAATGCAACCATAAGGTATGCTTAACCATGTTATTTATTTTATTCGATATCACATATGAAAAATTAACCTTTAAGAGTTTACTGTTTATATAATTTGGGATTTCGTGTAAACACTGTTTAGCAGGGTAAACATGGTACTATAGAGTATAAATGCATGTGGAACAAGATAACCCATAACTTATAATTGTATTAATGGTACTAGGAAGGAAAGTGTAAAGATATCACAAATTGTTGAATATTAATTATTGATAATTTACAACACCATTTATTTGGTAAACTACCGCATGTATTCATATAATCAACATAGACTTGTATATATAATTTACCATATGTTAGTATTCAGCCCTTATCTCAATAGTATACGTATATAAGTTCCTAATTAGAATAGTTTTTTTTACAGGACTAATTTGATCCGTACTATCGATGGAGTAATTAGAATAGAATGTATGCATTTGGTTATGACCCATAACTACAAGACGTTTCATGGTTTCAGTTCACCCTCTATAAAAACTAATATCAAATAGGTTGGACACTAAATGCTCCATGCCTAGGTATGGACAATACTTGTCAAGATAAAGATAAGAAATAGTAGATTAAGATTATAGTTTCTTTGCAAAAATTATAAGATAATAACTAAATTATTTGTTGCAAGGTCTCAAAGATTCAACACATGCTCATGCTCTTTAGTTCTACGAATAAAAAGGCGATAAATATTCCATTTGATGCTATTCCATTCATTTATGTCTTAAGTTTGAAGGGGATAATATAGAATAAATAAACAATAGTGGCTCATCATTCCATATGTACTTCGGTTAATATGGGAAGAGTGGATTTCAACAATAGAATTGGATCTATTCAATAGATTTTAGAAAAGAAGTAATGAGCAAATTCATCAAAGTATTCTATAGTCGCCCACATGACACAGAGGGAAGGTAGTGGACTTGAGTCTTCACAATTATACCAGCAAGTAAAAAGCAAGTCTTCCTCGCGTTGTCTCTTTTAGGAGTCTACTTTTTATTTTGCATGGAGACTCATAAATATCTTTGTTGTTTTCAAGGATTTCCCATATGAACAACAAAGGAAAATTTAACATCTCAATATGCCAGGTTATAATTAGCAAAATTTCCAATTTTGGTTTATTTTACTCCCAACACGATGAGGATGAATTGGTCCCGTAGTACTTATTTCGTCTGTCATTGCCAATATTTCCTAGTGAATATTTCTTTAGTTCTTGGTCATTTTTATATTTTTCATCTCACCAACCAATATTAAACTATCCTACAAGGGCATACTCAGGAATTATCCTACAAGAACCTACCCTACCATTGGTAATTGATAGTGCATAAACATAGCCTTATGATTCTACCACATGAATATTAGTTTGACTAGTGAATTAGAAAAAAATAAAATAAAAACTTGTCAAATTTACCAAATGCAAAATGCATTGCTTCATAGATTCAATATTTCAAAATATTTATCTTAAATATTCAACAAAACTTGCGTATATTGCAAGAGAAATAAAAAAATTTACCTCTCGAGTTGTCGATTAAGTTTTAGAATCTTTTCTCTCATTACTCCCTGCAGAACAAGCAAGGAATGCCAATGCTTCATATTGACGTTTGTACTACATACTGTACCAAATGTAGCACACTTAACATCAGAGGAACATAAGCATATAAATCACTGTGTTGCAGCTGCAACTGTTTTCCCCAGATTTTTAAAATTTTGGACCCTCCTCTTACTTTTATCTTGCCTAAAATTGTTTGGATCCATGAACTCTGTTTTGTTTCACCTCTGCTACATGTTTGTATTGTTCTAAGGTCAACTGTTTTCATGCTTTTTAGAAAATTGCTTATGTCTAAAACTGTTTGAGTTGTGGGTGTGAAGATTGGATTTCAGTTGTTTCCCGTTTGATATGCGCTTTCTTTCTTTGATATTGGAAGTTTATTTCATTGTTTTCACTGTTGTTTTGGAGGTGAAGTAAGATTTTTCGTCGTTGCCCAGCCGAAAGTTTGTTGGAACTTAATGTTTTAGTTTGATCATTTGGAAGTCATTTAACCATGCATCGGAGCCGTATTTCCCTTCGGGGCCACCATTGTGGAAGCTGAACGATGAGTTCCGAGCACTTAATGTTTTCATGATTTTTCTGCACTGTATCGAAAGGTTTTACAACTTTGATCAAGGGTGGTAGTCTGATTTCCTTCCGCCATTGCGGCTCCTGAGTAAACTAAGTGTCCACCATTGTAACCGCTCCACCTACCGATATTTGGTTATGATTTTTGCTAATATGTTTGTTTGCTGCGGATCCTATAGTCCTTTCATCTTCCTCCGTTGTGGCTGCATACTGCACTAACCTCTCGAAGTTATGTCACCCTGCTCGCCGACAAGGAGTTTCCACCCAATGCTTTAGTGTTTAGTCTCTTGGGCGTCGATAGGCTTTTTGGTCCTGCGGAACTCATTGTCCGTCTGAAGCCCCCCGTTGTAGATGTGATTTAAACTATCCTCCTAATGTTGTAATGGTTCAAGCTGTCGATAAGGTTTTTCCCACCATTGTCTAAGTTTTTGACTTTTCTATGGGTGGCGGTGGTTTCTGATTCATGGTAAGGGTTCTGCGACAAAAGTGCAATATAGGGACTCATTGGATGATCAGTTTTATTATTAGTGTGGTTTAAGTTTGTTGAAAATATGTAGTCCAAATTAATGATGACCTTTGTGTAACTGCAGGCTGATTTAGAAGATTCTTCAGACTCCTACCGCAAAGATGACATAGCTGGAAGACAAAGTGGAATCATTAGCAACAGGGGCCAGAAAGGTTCATTAGTTACTAAGGTGGTCCCGTTTTATGAAGTACTCATAAATCTTAATCCGAAATGTAACGCATTATGCGATTCATGAGCACTCATGAGAGAACAAAATTGTGAGACTAAATGGTTTTGGGAAGCCCAAGAGTCATTCGTGGGCAGCCCAACAATTTGGTTCTTTTGTATAAATATAGAAGATTTAGATAAGCAAAGGGAACTTTTTCCGAGTTAGATTGTGGAAGACATATTGTAAGAAGAACTATTTCCTTTTGCAATAGATAATTACAGTTTGCCTGTTGGAGAAAGCTTGGTGGAATGTTCAAATGTTATGCTATGGATTTGTTGAAGAGGAACTATTTCGTTTTCAGCTTTTTGTCCATTAACTGTGAGATCGTTCTAACTCTTTGAACCTATGTTCTTATATGAATGATTTCTGGTTTATTTTATGAAAATTCCCACTATGAGTAATGAATGTTGTTCATAAACAATTGGCTATCTGGTTGTTCAAATATCTTTATATGTTCATGTGTTTTGAAAGAAGTATCAGCTATTTGTGATTTTTCATAATGCATGCACAAACTACACTACTCAATAATAAGTAATAATCGTGCTCCCTAGGGATAGGTTAGGTAGTTAGTTTAATTTCTTGCTGTGCGTGTGATTTAGATGCATGAGAGTCTAAGACGAGAGGTAAGAACTTGTGCATCACATTGTGAACACTCCTTGCATTCTTAATCAATCTGCATCTTAGATAGGCACTTGCATATCATACTTAAAGTCAAAAAATACAAAATATACATGGTGGATCGGGCTGCAACCGGTAAAGCCTTTTTATTTTTGTTACTTGACCTATGGTAGCCAAACCGCAAACCGGACGGATTCCCTACACCAAACAGTCATGGGCTAGTTGGGAACGTTGACTGGGGAGAATCCCTTGCTGTTGTTAACTACGAATTTCTAGGCCTCAATAGTTTCTGGCACTAGAAGGAGGGCCACCAATGTATGGCTGGCCGAGGAAACCCATTTTCTCGAGATTATTCCATCTATGACAGTTCAGAAAGTAGTTTGTTTTCTAATCCTATTCCTGAACAGAAAGGTAAAGAGCATTTGTATTTTGTGGATAATGAATTTGTTAATGATCTGACAAGACACACTAGGGCATATGTGAAGAAGATTGGAGGATTACCAATTATCCCTTACTTGCCCAGAAGAGAATATAAAAGGAGAGACCATCCTCTATCGGAAGACTGAGTGTTGGTTGGAGATTTGGAAGAACTGGTAGAAACAACCTTACGGGAGGTGATTCAGCGTTTGAATCAAGTGGGCCCAAAGACACCTTATTGTTCACTTGTCCATACTCCTGTTCACTCACCACCTCACTCTCCACCCAGACTCATGGCAAGCATAAATGCAAATCAGCCACCCAACCCACCAAATCCACCACCTGCTTGGAAATCCAGGTCACCTTTAAACCTAACACCTCCGTTACACGACTTACCTCAAGCCTTTGAGAATATGATGCCTAAGTTTGATCCAAATGAGAAGATGCTAGTTGATGACCATTTACAAATTTTTTATTTGGCAGTAGAAGGATTAAGGGTCAGGGAACATGAGGATGTAGTTTGTAGACTTTTCCCACACACCCTTAAAGGAGCAGCATCATCATGCTATTTCGGTTTTCCTGCAAACTCTATCCTAGACTGGGATAGTTTTGAAAGGATTTTTA
Organism: Pseudotsuga menziesii; assembly: GCA_001517045.1. NCBI lineage: Eukaryota > Viridiplantae > Streptophyta > Pinopsida > Pinales > Pinaceae > Pseudotsuga > Pseudotsuga menziesii. The sequence goes on from LPNX010351291.1 coordinate 27,297, forward strand.
GAAGTAAGTATGCAACTCAAAAAACTCATGCATCTCTCATGAAAGGGCTGTGTACCTTAAAGAAAGAAAGAAAAGAGAAGGCGCATAGTTTTACCCAAAGATTCCCGGCCTATCTTAAGAATTTTTCTGAAGCTGATAAACCCTCGGATAAGGTCCTGATTGAATATTATACCTTAGCTCTGGGACCCGAGTTGGCCATGTTTTCCAAAATGTAGGCCAAACCTACGTTTGTAGAGACTTATGAAGAAGCAGAGAAGGTAGAGGCCGAAAAAGAAAGCATCGAGGATTATCCTGAACGGTCTGGAGAAAAAAATGTTGGGAGAAAAGATTTGTTATTTACTAAGCCTAAGGAGGAGAAATTATCAGATTTCGAGGGAATGACAAAAATGATGCAGAAGCTCTCTAACAGAATCATAGAATTGGAAAAGGACAAAGAAACCCAAAAGTTCTATAAACCTTATTACAAGAAAAGGGAAGACAACAATCAATCCCAACCCCCTCCTCACAATCCTGCATCTATGAACTTAACAGAGGTAGGAATGGATAACTTTTGCACTTTCCACCAACAACCCCATTCTAAAAAGAATTGTCCTCAATGGATAAATTCAATGACGTTGGTTATGAATCAGCTGTTGGATTCCAAGTTAACAGAAGATAACGATGAAGAAGGGAAAGACATAAATACATCAATGATAAAACAGGAGGATGAAGCCATGGTTTTATGGGATTGTGTTTCGTTGATTGATGCCGAGGAGGAAAAGGATTTGAGACATGAGGGTTTCCTAGAAGCAATCGTAACAATGAGAAGCCAGGGGTTGATTATGGAAAACAGTCTTATGCTCCTGAAGATCAAAAGACTTCAAAAGAATGTTAAGAAATTTCAAAAAAACTCCCCAACTAATAAAATTCCGAAATTTACCATCACCAGTCAAAATCCTAGATAGACCAACATGTCTACTAAGACCAATGAAGAAAAAATAAACAATGTTAAATCAAATCTCATAGAACATAAGATGGATTATGACATTGTGGAGGATATAAAAGAGGTAATGGCAAATATCTCATTAATTGAAATGTGCAATGCGCCACAACAGAAGGAAAAATCTATTGGAAGCACTTGAAGTATCAGAGGAGAGGCTGCCTACTGACAATCAGCCCCTGGAAGAAGAAGAAATTGGTGAAGCAAGTATGGGAGGTAAGCCTAAAATAAAGAATCCACCTTTTCTCCTCACTTTTGAAATTTTCAACCACAACATACATAATTGCCTGGTAGACTCGGGGGCATCAGTCAACGTCATGCCACGGTCGGTACGCAAAAAGATAAATGGGAAACCTAAACCATCTACTTAGAGGGTCGTTCAGTTGGATAGAACGAACGTGAAAGTAATTGGGGAAATGGAGGATGTTCTTGTTCGTTTATCTTCGATTGATAAAGTGTGTCAATTTATTGATATTGTGGCGGCTGACATACCAGAATCTTATGGGCTTGTTTTGAGCAGGGATTGGTCGAAAAAACTGAACGAATATTTTGCCTCGGACTAGTCACATATGTGGCTACCATATAAAGGAACCCCAAATCAAATTAAAGTTTTGAGGGAGCCCCACATGAAATTTAATGTTACTCAATTCGAGGGTAAAAATGAACTTGTGGATTCTGTTTTGGGAAACTACTTTATTGAGCTAGAACCAGGTAACTATAAAGCGAAAGAAGCCAGCGACACATCAAACGCTCAGCTTGATCTCTTTCGATTTTCACAGGCTGATGAAATTGAGTGTAAAATAGTAGACTTAGCTGTAGAAGTAGATGTTAATTCTTGCACATTAGTTAGCGATTTTTGGACACTTTTCTTTGATGGCTCTAAAACTTTAGAAGGGTCGGGAGCCGGTTGTGTCCTGATTGACCCTAGGAAAAACAAACATTTTCTTACATGTAGGTTAGAGTTTGAATGTACCAATAACACAGCTGAATATGAGGCATTAGTTCAGGGAATAAGCAAAGCAATTGAATTAAAGGTAAAAAATATGAAGGTGTTTGGGGACTCTGAAATAATTGTAAAGCAAATTCGAAATCAAATACATTGCATTTCTCCTCATTTAAGAGCTCATCAAAATGAAGTATGGGATTTACTTAAAGGTTTTAATGCATTTAACATTGTATCGATTCCAAGACTTAAGAATGCAGCAGCTGACTTGTTGGCCACCTGAGCTGCAAGGCTTGTGCCTTCTAATAATCGGTGCTCTGTTGAATTGATTTTCAAGCCTTCAGTTCTAGACATGATAACCAATCTACGAGTGTTCGTTGATGATCAACAGATTATAGAATGCTTGATAAATGATGAGACTTTCAAAGGGGCAATTATTGATGATGAAGAACATCAAGCCGAGTTTAAATTCAATAACTTCATTCCTAAAGGAGTCAGGACTTTAGAACGAATGTTTAATTTAAATGAGAAATTTAGAAGACCAGCAAATGTGAAGACTCATAGCTCATATCTACAATTTTAGTAGATTAACTTGGGGACTAAAATGGAGCCTAAATATGTGAGTTTGGGAAAGTGTTGCTCCCCATGCGAAAGGAATAAGTTCATCAATATTTTCAAACAATAAAAAGATGTTTTTGCCTGGACGTATGAAGATCTGAAGACATATGACACCAATATTATCCAACATGTTATCCCCATCAGATCTGGAATCAAACCGTATCAGCAGCCTTTAAGGAAAATGCATCCAAAATTAGAACCTTTAATCCAGAGTGAAGTCAAGAAACTATTGGATGCTAGGATTATATTCAAGGTTAGACACTCAGAATGGGTTTCAAACCTGGTTTCGGTAAAGAAGAAATCTGGAGAAATTAGGCTATGTGTGGATTTTAGAAACTTAAATCGCGCTTCAGAGAAAGACAATTATCTTGTTCCACCCATGGAGAAAATATTGCAAATGGTTTCGGGTTCTGAACTGTTCTCTTTATTAGATGGATTCTCAAGCTACAATCGGGTATTAGTAGCTGAAGAAGATAGACTTAAAATGACATTTAGAACCAGGTGGGGAACTTTTGCTTACAGAAGGATGCCCTTTGGACTCATAAACGCTGGAGAAACTTTACAGGGGGATATGGACATAGATTTTTGCGGTCTAATTGGCCGCAGTGCTATATTATACCTCGATGATATCATGGTATTTTCAAAGAAAAGAGAGAAACATGCATTTCATCTAAAGAAGATTTTCGAACGTTGCCGAAAATATGGCATCTCACTAAATCCTAAGAAGTGCGTGTTTTTTGTTACAGAAGGTAAGTTGTTGGGTCACGTAGTTTCTAAGAAGGGGGTCTCCATAGAACCAAAAAGGATCAAAGCCATCGAACAGATTCCCTTACCCCATAATAAAAAGGGCATGTAGTCATTTATGGGGACAATAAACTTCATGCGGAGGTTTGTGCCAGATTTCGCGCAAATTGTTAAACCTTTGTAGCAAATGGTAAAGCAAAGTGTACAATTCAAATGGACTGATGTGGAGAAGAACGCATTTAATAGAATCAAAACAGCTGTTGCGCATGCACCCTTCCTCAAAATTCTAGATTTTGAGAAAGATTTTATTTTGTATACTTTCGCATCTGATGACTCACTAGCAGCTGTGCTTACCTAGAAGGAAGATGGGGGAGATGAGTTCCCCATATCATTATGAGCACTGGTCTGCAAGGAGCCGAATTGAATTACCCAGCTATGGATAAACAAGCTTACACAGTGTTCAAAGTGGTGAAACAATTAAGGCCATACATACTAAAGAACTAGACAAAGGTAATCATTCCACACCCAGCTGTGAGGTCACTTTTCATACAAAAGGAGTTAGGAGAAAGAAGAGGAAACTAGGTAACAACTCTACAGGAGTATGTTCTTGAATTCAAGCCAGCTTCTATAGTCAAAGGGCAAGGATTGTGCAGACTGATGGCTGAAAGAAAAGACAATGAAGAACATGACTGGGAAGACGAAGCTGAGTTACATTTGATGGATGTATGTCCCCTTTTCACAGCTCTGGACTCCTGGTATCAAGACCTTGTACATTACCTTCAGATGGGATTATTACCGGAAAACTGAAATTCTAAGCAAAGAAGAGAATTACGTCTTAAATCAGCCTCCTATCATATTGTTGAAGGAATATTATTAAGAAAGAATTATGATGGAGTTCTCCTTAGATGCTTAGGAAAAGAAGATGCGAAAAAGGTAATGATATATTTACATGATGGGCCTGCTGGAGGACATTTCTCCAGAGATACTACAGCTCATAAAATTCTCAAAGCCGGATACTATTGGCCCACACACTGTTCAAAGATGCACATGTTCATGTCAGAAAGTGCGACATCTGCCAAAGGTGTGGTGGGAGACAAGTTAAAGCAACAGGACCATTAAATCCTGTTATGATAACAGAACCTTTTGAGCAGTGGGGGATGGACATCATTGGAGAGATAAATCCAAATTCTTCTTCACAACACAAATATATTTTGACAGCAACTGACTACTCCACTCGTTGGGTTGAAGCCATTCCATTGCGTAAAGTAAATGAAGATGCGGTCATAGACTTCTTGCAAGATCATATTATGACCAGGTTTGGAGTTTCAATTTCTTTAGTTTTTGATAATGCTACTTACTTTTCCTCGATTAGATTAACTGCATTTGCTCATGAAAAAGGAATTAAGTTGCATTACTCTGCAAATTACTATCCAGAGGGAAATGGTTTGGCTGAATCTACAAACAAGAAACTAATTAGGATTTAAAAAAAAACGGTGATAGAAAATCAGAGGAGTTGGCACTCAGCATTACCAAATGCTCTGTGGGCTGACAGGGTCACTCCCAAGACTGCTTTAGGTGTATCCCCGTATACCCTTGTTTATGGAAAAGAGGTCATTCTACCCCCCAATATTATGCTACCCTCTTCCATAATCGCCCAAGAATCTAGAGGATCAAATAGTGAAGTTTTGCAAATGAGGATACATAATTTGTTGAAGGCAGAAGAGTCTAGAGCCAAGGTAAGAGAACGTTTTAAACAACAACAGGAGGTAGTAAAGAGATGGTTTGATAAACACAAAGCTGGAACAAAAGAGTTTGAGGTGGGAGACTTGGTTCTCAAGTGGAACCACCCCCATCATGAAAAGGGAAAAGACACGAAATTCCAACAACTATGCACTAGTGCAAAATGAGAGATTAGTGACCAGGAGACCAAAAATTTTGGTCACCGCAATTTTTTTCAAGGGATAAATGACCAAAATTGATAAATTTAAGCGGGCTAACTAAAAAAGACCAAGATAAATGACCAATTTTGGTCACATGATAAAACTAAACTAAAAAATACCAAGATAAATGACCAATTTTGGTCACGGGGTATCTAGAAAAAAATGACCACATAACAATTGGTAATTTATTTGGTCATTTTTAGTTGTGGATCAGTTCGGCAATGAAAAATTACAATTTCGACAATGTTGTATATTTTACTAAATTCTAAGACTACAAATGGATTCATAGACACCCTGGAACTTAGTAAATTGCAGAGCCTCATGTGTTACAACTCCACTGTTAACACCAAATTAACTATGACAATGTCCTAGGGGTGAATTAACTATGACAATGTCCTAGCGGTGAGCTATAATTACTTATATATTTGAAAATAACTATACAAATATACCTATATACATTTGTTTTTAAATATTTTATTTATAAATAATATTAATTATTAAACTATTTACATTATAAATTAAAAAAAATGTTACTAAGTATTTTTTATTATATACTAATAATACATATAAAATTTTAGAAAAATATACTAAGTTATTTTTTATTATATACTATTAATACATATAAAAAAATTAAGTTAAACAAATCTAAATATGATAAGTAATTTTTTATTATATACTATTAATATATATATATATATAAATTAAGTTAAGCAAACACAAATATGATAGAATTTAAGTTAAACAAATACAAATTTCATTCTGTTAGTGTAGTTTCACAATTTGGGTTTTGGCGCCAACGTGAAGTGGTGGGTGCCAATGTAGAACAATCTTACATTTCACTCAAGCTAAAGCCCAAGGTGACCCTATTCAAGGCTTCAATGGCACAAGGTGTGTTTCAATCTATGGCCATTTTTCCCTGTGTTCTTCCCTCAGCACGACATTTTGGTGATTACCAGGACGCTACTGCAATGCAATGAAATATTCATCTCAGATCTTCAGGATGGAGTCCAATTCAAGGGTTTCTGCAATGGAAATCATGGTATATTTTAGGGGTTCTTTCCCTTTTGTTTAGCTGAAATCCGACATTCAGAGATTCGATCTGACTACCATTTCATCATTCCCTTCGAGGAATTCGGGTTCACACACAAAGGCCTCCTGCAAATCTATGTGAAGGATTCCTCGTACAAGGCCATCAAGGAGAATGATATCGACCTGGAGTCCATGGGGTTCTTCCTGAGCACCAGATATGTCCGGCTTCACATCTTGCAAGATCTGGAACATGGAGAAATTTGTTGTTTACTCGAGAGTAAGCTCATCACACCCCTCCTTACATTTAAGGATTTGGAGAATTCATTTCCCTTCAACAAAACTTTGAAAGAGCTCAAAGCAAACCAGTTTATTTTAGTATTTGCTAATTGTATCTGTGACATCATGGTTTCAATGGATGTAACTACAGTTATTTATAATCTTGAGGGGGGCGGTGATGGCACCAAGCATTATCTTTCGGCCGATGAAACCCTTTTGTTGAATCTTTTTTTCACTGTCTTTGATATCTATTGCGCTGGTTGGGGTTTGGATCTACGTGGTTATGAAAAACTGCCTTACGACCTACCGGACCCATGTATTCATGGCCGCCCTTGTCTATTTGAAATCTCTAAATCTACTCTGCGAGGAAGAGGACAAATCTTTCATTAAGAGAACCGAAAAAACCCATGGATGGGATGATTTGTTTTATATTTTTAGTTTTCTGAAGGGAATTATGCTTTTTACCTTGATTGTCTTGATTGGCACTGGTTGGTCCTTCTTTAAACCCTACCTACAAGGCAAGGAGAAGAAATTTCTCATTGTTTTCATTCCCTTGCAAGTCTTAGACAATATTGCTACTGTGGTGATCGATGAGACTGGGCCGTATGCCAAGGATTGGCTTGCTTGGAACCAGGTGTTTCTCCTAGTTTACATGATCTGTTGTTGTGATGTCTTGTTCCCCATTGTCTTGTTTCTCCAGAGCTGCTTGGATTAGTTGAATTTGTGTGAAGGAGATGCACAGAGCATGCAGTTGAAGTTGAAACTCCTTTCTATAGTAGTTAAATATATGATGCATCGACCAAATTTCAGTATAGTGTTTTGTGAAGCTGTGAAGAATACTCATATAGGTGAAAGCATCCTTGGGGATTTGTCAAAGACCTTGAATTTGTCATTACCTGAGCAGATTGGATTGGGACTAGCCTTGGCAGACTCAGATGATACAAATCAAATCCAAGAAGGTCGGTATAGTTGTGTCTGTTTATTATGAACATCTCACTATTCATTCTTGGAAATAGGGGTTTGTGAAATACATATTTGGCTTGTTTGTTTCTTTATTCACAGTTTAAAATTTTTCCCTTTATGAGGATGGAACGACTTACCATAGGTATTTTTGTCTTTAGGTCAAAACTTCTATGAGTCTAAAATAATGGAACTGTACCAGAACCCAACAGCCAGTATTTCTGAAGATCTCATTGAGCATATTTCATTATTCCTTCATCGGAGTGAAGGATTATCAAAGCATGTGCCCACTTTCCTCGAGGCATTGTCTTTGTTGCAACCCAAGTCCAAACGTCACTGTTACTGACTCCATTATTTACAAATGAAGTGAATGTTGTTAATTCCTTGAGGTATGCACATTCTTTAAATAGTTTTTTCATCTAGTGCTATGTTAATAGTTACGACTTAACAATTTATAGCAAGGTAGGATCATGGCCTTGACGGGAGCAAAGGTATATCTTTTGCTTTTGTCAGCATTGTGTGCATGTTTCTTCATTTCCATGCCAATTTTGTGTCGCAGGAGTTTTGAATCTCTCTCTACAAGCAATGGTCTAGTCTCTGATGATATTTTGACCCAGTTAGAAGAGGCAACTGATGTTGCAAACATAATGGAGGAGATTGGATATGGATGTACAATTGATGTTTCACACTGCAAAGATATTTTGTCATTTTTTTCTCCACTGAAGGAGGAGATTGTGTCCAAGATAATTATCATGGTTGTGCGCACTCATACAGGCCTTGAGGATGCCCATGGCACACATTCAACATTTTATACTTCAATGTTTAATAGTTCCATAACTGACTCGTCATGGTTATCATCTTGGAATATTGCTGTTCTATTGGATTCTATCAAACAACTGGTGAGTGTTCTGCCATTCACCTCATCTCAATCATTGTATTCAGTTAGTTGTATCTGTTGAAATCTGAAGTTACTTTTAGTGAGAAATTTTCAACAGTGGTGGTTACTTTGCAGGCTCCAGAAATCAACTGGGTTTCTGTGATGGAGTCTCTAGATCAAAAAGACTTTTGTTTTCCAGATCAGAAAGCCTTCTCTATTTTGATGTCAATTTATGGAAAAACTTTCCAGGTAGACATGTAGAGTTATAATGCAGTTGCTGCTATCTTTGGGCTATTGACATGATGGATTTGTGTGTTCTGACATTTTGCTTTACAAGGAAATTAGTTTTATCTTTCCACAAATGGCTGCAATAAATCATTTGTTTGTATTATTTATATGTAGGATCCTTTTCCCATTCAAATAGTCTATGGGAGTGTCTGGAACAATGATGAAGGCCAGCTGTCCTTCTTGAGATTTGTTGTATCTGCCTCTCCTGAAGTTTTTACATTTGTACATTCAAGGAGGCTGCAGGTGATGATGTCACTTAACAGTTCATCTTTTTTTGTTTTGTTTTCTGGAGAAATATAGTCCCTCACTTACCTAGTGAGGAGGCTGGTGCCTTGCTAGACACCAGTGGATTCCCCCCCTCTTCCCTAGTTTTTTGGATCGAGGATGCTAGTAACAAGCAGCCAAAATACCAGATGGTAACCCAAGGGATTCATGGGGTTTCATCCTAAGGCCTCTGTGAAATTTGCACAAGAGCGTCTACCAAGAGAGCTAACCATTGGGCGATTAGTTTTCCCCTCTTTATTATTATTATATCTCTGCATTTCTTTATCTAACCAAAAGATTCCTCATTTTGCAGGCACCCCTTGAAGGTCCACATGGGAGTTTACTTCCATGTGGTTCTGCTAACCAGGCATGGCCGTCTGTTGATCTGGTAGAGGTATTGTGCTATATGGCAGAGATTGGGCATGCAAGTGTTGTGCATGCATTGCTTGAGTTTCCTATTAAGCACTGTCTAGAGATATTGTTAATTGTCATTGCCTAAGTTAAGGTAAAATGCAAGGTCTTAATGCTTTTTTTTCGTCTTGAAGTTGTTTTATGTTTGTTGAGGACATTATTGCTTTATGGTGAATAAAAGGAATGTAACACTATTCTCCATACTGCATTCAATCAGCTGCAGCATGAAATATTCGCTGCCCTTTTCCCATCATATCTTGTTGGTACCAATCCTAATTGTACCATTCTCCTACATCAGCTATGGCTTGTTGATCCTGATATAGTTCTCTGGGGTATGATGGATCTCCATGCTAAGGATCCTAGCTGCATATCAAAGATTTTAGATGCATGCCAAGAGATAAAGGTAAGTGCTTGCAGTTAAACTCAATATAGCAGATAGATATAAGATCTATATATGTCATAGATAGTGTCCAACTTGTATATCTTTGATCTATATTTAGAAACTATTTTTATTTCTTATAAATAGTTTGGATCCTATTCATTTCTTAGGTAGAATCTACAATTTAAAATCTCAATTGACAAAATTTGTGATATTGTGAAACTAACAGAGGTTAAAAGTCAAAATGAACCGTGTTGTGTACCATTTTATTTCTAGCAATTCAAGTCAATATTGTAACAATTATAACACTTTATAACACTTATATAACACTTTATAACACTTATAACACTTATATTCACATTTATAACACTTTGTACCACATGATATACCCATGATTCTAAATAGAATGTTCCTGTGGGAAGCTGAAAAGTTCCTCCTTGTGTAATCTGTATTAACTTATTTATTATATTGAACATCAACCAGGATGGGAAGGTTGTAGAGTGGAGAATCATGTGCCGAAGAATCAACATTAGTCTTGAAATTAGCAAAGACCAGCAAACCAATTGTGTGCTGTTAAGTTCCACTGGAGGACAACTTACATTGCTGAGGGTAGAAAAAATATTCTCTGCCATTTTGATTTTTTCAAATGCATTTGAAGAATGAAAAGCCATGAGAAGAACTTCCAAATGAAATAGGGATGGAAGACTTGCACAAACTTCTTGGATATTTAAGCACCCTGAATATGTAGCTTTCACTTTCTCAACAATAAAACCAGCGTAGCCTTTGCAGATTTTGAGTCTTAAGGAGTCATCTCCCAAACTGGACCTTGTGGATGTCCTTATAATAAGAATGCGAGCTACAAGAACAAGATCATCATCAGTATAAGAAAACCTCCCATCCTCTACCTTAAAAACTTGATTTACTAGGTGTTCTTCAAGTTCGATGGAAGAATGCCAATCTTCACTGACATGTTCTTCATTAAGTTGGTGACATGATTCTTTGTAAATAGAAGAATGCCAATCTGGAGAAAAAATGAACTCTTTAATAAAACTAAGCACTTCAACAGCTCCTTGTAAAGGAATATTACTGGAGTCAGAAACACTGTCATTTGCAGAGCATGGCTGTTCATGTCCATCAGAGATGACTACTTGCCTGCTAGCCTCTGAAAACAGATCTCCAAAGAGAGCATCATCTTCATGCCCGCTTGCAGATTCTACATCATTTACTCCCAGCCCATCCTTGCTAGCAGTTGGACATGACTTTTCCCCCCTGGGCCTTGTTTTTGAACCTTGTGCATGCAGAAAACTTTCGATAGTTCTAAGATCCTCTAGCCAGTGACCTGCCTGTGGAAATATAACATTTAGTTGATTCTCCTTGCTGCGCTCAACAATTAAGGAAAAATGCTCTGAGCGAAGGTTACAGGACAAAGCAATAGAAGTTAAGTCTACAACCCCATCTCCTTCATGATCTCATTGAAGCCATGCTGGCCCTAAATCTATAAAATGCTATGTCGTGCAATTTGGATCATGTGACAGATATTATTCCCACAGTCCTAGAGATAGAGAAGCACAACACAGGCCCTATGTATAATAAATTCTAAGTTAAACATGTATAAGAAAATTGCCAAGTTAAGAGATCGGTTCTCATGAGTAGACATCAATTGAATGTCATCAACATCCCAACACAGCCTGATGATAGATTCCATATCCTGTGAACTAACATGAGTGGCCAAAACCTCCTTCGGAATTTCTTCATCTGTATTAGCTGTCAGCATGGAAGTTTTATCAATGTCATCATCATTGACTGACCTATCAAGTTGCACAGTACAACTTGAAATACCAGAAGCTGGATTCTTTAATTCCAATTCCCTTAATACAGTTGTTGCTTCCTATATCTTTCCTTCATGGTAATGCCTTTTGATGAAATCAACAAACGAGATATCAAGATCTGTCCCAACAAACACATTATTAGTTCCCACATAATTCAATCTTCTAAAATATTCAGAGTATAATCTACTGTCAGTATCGATGCCAAGAAGTAAATCCCTCTCAAGCAGTTCTTCTACAAGTTTACTTGCTTCTTCCATCCTGCCTTTACTGCAAAGCCCATTAATAAGGTTGGTGTAGCAAAAGAGATTTGTTGCAATTCCTCTCCTTTCCATTTCATGAAACATTGTCAGAGCTGCCTCCTTATTGCATATTTTTCAATGCCCTTTAATCAGTGACTCAAACATAAAACCATCTGGCAGAATACTCCACTTCTCCATTTCAAAGAGAAGAGTTGATGCCTTCAGGTGTCCTATGGGTGTCATGTACAGTACATGGTGAACATGCATGTTTTCATTTCTTTGCTTTTTATGGTTGTGATCATTAGTAAGAATGATGATTAGAAGGTAGGGAGTGGACAAAATTTCATGAAGCTCTAGGGTTTGGTTGTGTGCCACCATACCTTCCCGCGGGAGGTTCCATTTCCTATCCTCTATGCTTGCAAAATAATGATGCAAGAATCTGGTATTTAACTACACATGGAATTGTAGTTGGCAACTCAATTGATAGAGAAACACATTTTTAGTTTTCAAACGCTTCTATGGGATATGCTTCTTTGAGATGCCCAAAAATGGAATTGTAACTAATATCATGGATCTTGTGATTTCTTAATATTGAATGAGTTGTAAATGAAATTTAAAGATTAGGCCTTGGTGTGATGATAGAGACAACCCCAATGTGAACAATAAATTTTGAATATTTTGTTGTCACTCGCATTCCAAATCTCTATATTGTGAGGGAAGGTATCGAAAAAATTGATTCTTAATAGACAGTGTCGGTGATTAGCGACGACTATCACTTAGAACAACACTATGGGAAGTGTGCCTATAATAATATTTGTAGGAGTAGTACAACCATGGGAAACATTAGTGGGAGTAGACACGCCATCATGTGTAGCAATGGAAGTGTCTGCATGTCTAAGACCAATATAAGTGTGGTCAATGGGAGCATGCACTATAGATAGACCAAGATGGCTAATAGAAGGAGAAGGCTGAGTAGATACTATTAAAAGGGCCTCATTTTAATTATTCCCCTTTAAAAAGATAGAAGTTAAGGTCATATTATAACTTATCTGAGTGAGCTATGCGAAGGGTTATCACTTACTTACCTTCGTAAGGATTTAGGGGAAAAAGAAAGGACCTTTTAGGAATTTGAACAACCAATTGAATAAGATCAATCAATAGATGCCCTTATATCTACAAGCTAGTTTATTTGCTTGAATACTATGGGGACTCAATGATCTTGAACATGGACAGTTTGACATAAGTTGGATATATCTTGAATGGATACTATTAGAATTAATTCAAAAAAGGAAGAAACAGAGCACACGAGCACATATACCAGGTTATAAGAGAAATTTAAAAATGTACTACCACCATGAAACATAGCACACAAGAACCGCATAAGTGTCTCTAAAGGGTGAACATGGCCTTCATGGAGAGGGAGGAAAACTACTATTCACATACATGTACTAAGATTCAACTGCATTACTACCATTATTCTTCACTAAATCTATTCCATTAGATGAGTGCACAAGTAATTATTTCAATATTCTGAAAATGTTAAAGCATGCTTTGTGAAAATGTTCAAGGAAGTGTTTTTCATAGGACATATCTAAAACACCAGCCCCCTCTATTCTTTCATCAACTGAAAGCTGTGGCTGTAGCATTCATAAAAGAGCACTGAACCATATATATACAGTACCTCCGACGTACCCAAGTACCCTGTTTCAAAAAGTGGCATCCCTGTCCCTATACCCACATTTCTTGGCAACTTAGAGTTTATCAAGTCATGCCTTTATAGTTCCATGCACCTTATCCTTTAGGGAATTGGACAATTCTGTATCCTTATTTCATGATGTAAATTGCATATCTTTTCATTTCTATGCTTGAAAAAGAAACAAATCTGTGAGTTTCTTTAGTCTTTGGGTATATAGAGCATTTGGAGGCTCGTGCTTGCTGGGTTATAGAAACTACATATATATTTTTAAAATTTTCTCAATCTCTCTGTGCAGCTTATTGATGAGAACAGGTGGTATAATTTTGGTGATAGTCATGTCTCTCCCATTAGTGAGGACGAGATAAAGACATCGGCAGCTTATGTGCTTTTTTATAGAAAAGTCAAACTTGAAGATGGCTCAATGAGTAATGGAGCACACTCATATGCAAACCATGACAATTTTGGGTTCAGAAAATAATAGAGTACAGAACACGTTTGAAACCATATTTTTAAATGCTGGGATATTGTCACCACTGTTAGATATTTTTAAATGCTGGGATATTGTCACCACTGTCTGTTCTGACAGAAGAAGTCCCTGATGATCAATATGTTCATGTATGTCTTGGTTCAAGTTTCTGCATTATGTCACGTGATGCAATCAAGGAATCTTTAGTTGATATATTTGGCAGTGTTGAGGTCAATGCAAACCTATTTTACGGTGGTTCATTCAGTCAAGATTGCCATCCTCAAAGAATGGATCTCCCTGCCAAAAGAATTCTATGGAAGGATATTACTTATATTGATGACTAATGCATTGATATCCCATTCCTTATGGAAGCCAGATATATGGTGATGAGGTTGCTGCTTCACTTGTGGGAATTGGTTTTTGGACCTTGTTGTATTGATATATTTCTTAGACCTTGTTGTATTGACATGTGTATTTTTCATGCCATTCATACAGTTTCCAGAATCCATAGCATTTACTTTCTTATTGATAATAACACGTTTATTGGTTTTATGTCCAATCTATCCACCTGCAATATGTCTGTCTTATTTGAGCAAGGCAACTTTTTGTGACTTAACATCATAGTAGTTTAATATACTCAAGTCATGATTCTCTCTAGTTCTACAGAGAGAAGGATGCACAAATTTTAGATGCTGCACTTGGTCTATATGGATTTTGTGATAATATTGTTTTCATAGTTTAACACCCTACCCTCCCTTCTTTGATACATGAACCAAGGACTAAGCCATCTATCATAGGAACATCATTCATGAACCTTGGAGAGTTTGTGTTATGTGGAAAGGATGCAAAACAGAGCACTAAGATCCCTGTTTCTTGTTGCATTGGAGGAGTGACAACTGAAACAATATTTTGTGTAAGATTAAGTTCCTTTTGTCATTCTATCTGGTTTTTACCTAAGAACTTACTATTTGTATAAGGTCACCATTGCATATATAACACTCTCTAGTTACAAGGTAGACACACTGGTATCTAATGATGATCTCAAAGATTGAATCACTGGAAACAATTATGTCACTTGTTTCTTGCACTTTCGCACATTTTGACTGGGAACTTTGTTAAATTTATTTTTGTTGCATTGTTTTGGAAATACTTTGGGTTACTGATTCTTGATAATATTAAGTCATGCATATATAATGGGTTGCATCCTTCTATATTTGGGTGCATTCTTAATAGGGAGTCCTTTTCATGTCCATTTCCTTTTTCCACTGTATACCTTCAACTTGAGGACAACAATGTTTTGATTAATGCAGATTACTCTCAGCTTTTTGGAGCTTCAGACATCTCAGGAAACAATGGATGTTTTAGGATTATAGTTCCTTCACTATATTTTATTGGAGGCCATTTGTCATCTGATAAGGATGAATTATCTGCTCTGAAAGCAGGTTTAAGGAAGGTGAATTTTTTCACAGAATATGTTGCAGTAGGGAGATCAAAGAAGGCTTCTGAAGAAGAAGACAAGAGTGATGATAAATTGTCTCTAGGGAGTGAAGAAAGTGAATTTTCTGAGTTAGATGACTCAGCTTCTGCTGATGAATTTGAAGGGGATGGAGTTGATTATAGGATTTGCTCTGAATTTAATAAGTGTTTGAGTTATGGAACTTTGGCGGCAACCAATCTTGTCATTGAAGGTGTCCTCCATCTAGACTCTAGAAAATGTAGTTGGAAAACTTTGGGTGACGAAGAGTTTACCCAATTTGGAACCAATGCCAAAGTTGATTGACAATCCATCTTCTTCAGATTCTGATTACTCTCTGCCACAAACTTCCATGTGGAGTCTTCTTTCATGGAAAAGGAGAAAGGTAAGTTTCAGAGTGGTACAAGAGATGGGAGAACCATTGTTGAATGAGGCATGCAAAGAAGAGGGTGGAGATAATATTGATTTTAATTGCCGACAATCAAGATTTCCTACACAGCCTCCCCCAGTGAAGGTACAGTTTCCTCTCTTACAATGTTTTCACCCCTCTTGACCATATCACTTTCCACAATACATCATACATAAATTAAAAATAGGAAAGGTTATGGTGCAATGTTGATGTATACTTGTACATTTTTTGGCATATTTGATAGAATTATTTTGGTGCAACAAAAATCAATTGGTTTATCATGTATGGTATTCTGTTTGGCTTAAATGCTTGTGATGACAGTTTGGTATCTTTGCATTTTTAAGTATTTTATCTACTTCAACATCAATGTAAAAAGAGGTCTACCCATTATGTTTGTTTTGAATTTTATGTTTATTTTGATCCAATGTAAGAGATGGTAGTGACTTGGATGGATTGCTTTTAATCAGGCTTTCCTAGACAGCCTCCTAGTGAATGTATGGTATTCTCTTTGGCTTGAATGCTTGTGATTACAGTTTGGGATCTTTGCATTTTTAAGTCTTTTATCTACTTCAACATCAATCTAAAAAGAGGTCAAACTATTCTGTTTTTTTGAATTTTATGTTTATTTTAATCCAGTGGAAGAGATGGTAGTAACTTGAATGGATCACTCTTAATTAGGATTTCCCATACAATGATGTATGATTTGTCTCTTAAAATGAGAAAAGTACTGGTGTAACACTGATGTGTGCTTGCACTGTTTCTGGCATTTTTAAAGTGCTTCATTTTGGTGCTACAAACAAGCATGGGTGCGTGTTACTTTGTTTGGGCGTGAGTACTTGATATATTTTGTTTGGATTCAATGTTTTTTTTATTACAGTTTAAATGCTTCTACTTGTGCATGATTTTCAAGTATTGAATTTATTTCAACATCAATTTAGAAACTCATAAAACCCTGTTGTTTGTTGCTTCAAATCTTATGTTCTGTTTACTCAATTTGTGTTTAGAAATCTCTTGCAAATCTCGTAACTTGTGCATGATTTGTAAGTATTGAATCTACTCAACATCAATTTAAAAACTAATAAAACATTGTTGTTTGTTGCATCAAATTTTATGTTTTGTTTACTCGATTTGTGTTTAGTGACCTCTTGCAAATCTTGTAGATATTGATACTAATATATGTTTATCTGTTGTAGGACAATGAGAGTGATTCCAGAGTAGTTCCAAACATGCCTGGGTATTTAGACATTGGAGATGACAACTTTACCATTGGTAGTTGGGAACAGAAAGAACTTTGTAGCTTTATAGCTTCCACTATAACCTTTCTTGTCTTCCTTATCACCTCTGACCTTAACTGTACCAGAGTTTAATTGTTTCTCTTCTGGCTTTGTATCTTTGCTTCCATTGTAACCTTTCTTGCCTTCCTTATCAGCACTGACCTTAATAACTATACCATATTTGGATTGTTTCTCTTTTGGCTTTATAGATTTGTTTCCACTGTAACCTTTCTTGTATTCCTTATCAGCACATAACCTAACTGTAACCTTTCTTGTCTTCCTTATCTTCGGCACTCTAAATATATCATGTTGAAAGTGAAACATCCTGATGTTGTGCAGAGATTGCAGCAACTTCGAGTTTGGAAAAGGTTCAAAACAGGAAGTGGAAACTTTAAACTA
>LPNX010351291.1:47053-81884 GCA_001517045.1 Pseudotsuga menziesii
AATAAATGTGATTAAAGACCAAAATTCGCAAATAAAATGACCAATAATTGAGAGATACGTGACCAAACAATGAGATACAAATGACCAGAAAAATGACCAAAATTCGCATATCAATGACCAAAAATCAGTTTTGGTGGCTAATTTATGGTCTTTTATTACGCCACCAAATTTGGTCATATTCTAGCTTGTCATGTGGTCATTAATTTGGTCACAAATGTGGTTATATATTTGTTCATTGATTCAAATATATGACCAAATTAATGACTAAATATATGACCAAATTAATGACCAACCGACAAGCTATAAATGACCAAAATAAAAATGACCAATTTTGGTTATGTAATAAAAGACCGCAAATTAGCCACCAGCGATCGCCAAATCAAAAGTGGTCATTGATATGTGGATTTTGGTCATTTTTTGGGTCACTAATCTCTCATTTTACACTAGTGATGGGTAGGCCTTTTCCAGATTGCAACAAAGCTTGGCCCCTCAACCTATAAATTGCAGAATCTACAGGGGTGGGAAGAGAACTTACCAGTAAATGGTTTAGTTCTCAAACCTTATTTTTCCTGAGTTTTGTTTTGTTCTTTTATCTTGTACATAAATAATTTGTTTTGGCTGTTTATTTTGATTTGTTTTATTTCTATTTTGTTATAGTTAGGTCTTGATTGATTTCGATAAGCAAGAGGAAAACGTTTGGTTGCATGGAGTGTATCAGAATTCTGGAGTAATTAAAGTCCTTTAGTATAAGACTGTGTACTATTGTTTTATCTGAAAGAATTTCTTCTAGTTTAGCAGTTTTTCTGAATGGCTATGAACACATTGAACTCCTACTTAATCCTTGTAAAATAAACCAGGATCAAAAGGTCTGGAATACTATTTTGAGGCTCCATCCATCTCACATTTAAAATGTCCTAGGAGTGACAGCAAAAGACCCACGGAAAGGAAGCAAGGTAAACATTATATTATATATAAATGATCCCATGTCAATAATTGAAAGCCAAAGGGCAGATAAGAGTAAAAAACTCCTATAAAAGCATTATGTATCGAAACAAAGTACTGAACCATATAAGTACCAAAATTGCCAAATTTATTCTCTGTCCATGAGCTGAAAGTTAAATACATCTCTCACACAAAATGACACTATGGATAGAAGAGCCTGAATAAAAATTTCAGAAAGAAAGGCATGCAGGAGGACTCATATGCAAAGAACAAAAGTTCAAAAGCACAAAAAGTGCAAAATGACTTGGGAATGAGGAACAAATGAATATTTCTGTTTACCATATGTTACAATCCTGTGGTGTCCAAGCTGGAAGCTACCCGAAGACAGAAGTAATAAATGAAACTCATCTCCTGTCCTCGAAAGAGTTATCTTGACGTAGAAGTCTTGGTTTCCTTTCTCCTAAATTGGACTATCATCAATGATTAAAAGTACATATTTTTTCCATTTGGGAAATCCAGACATCTAGAAGAATTCAACATGTTGGTTCTATTGTTAAACAGTATGATACTTAAGAAATAAATTGTCCAGAGATCTAGGTTCACTAGGTAGTCACCAATTGTTGCAGCTGCAACTGTTTTCCCCAAATTTTTTAAATTTTGGACCCTCCTCTTAACTTTTATCTTGTCTAAAATTGTTTGGGTCCATGAACTCTATTTTTTTTCACCTCTGCTACATGTTTGGATTGTTCTGAGGTCAACTGTTTTCGTTCTTTTTCAGAAAATTGCTTATGTCTGAAAATGTTTGAGCTATGGGTGTGAAGATTGGATTTTAGTTGTTTCTTGTTTGATATGCGCTTTCTTTCTTTGATATTGGAAGTTTATTTCATTGTTTTCACCGCTGTTTTGGAGGTGAAGCAAGCTTTTTCGTCACTGCCCGGCCGAAAGTCTGTTGGAACTTAATGTTTTAGTTTGATCATTCGGAATTCATTTAACCATGCATCGGTGCCATATTTCCCTTCGGGGCCGCCATTGCGGAAGCTGAACGATGAGTTTCGAGCACTTAACATTTTCATGATTTTTTTGCACCGTATCGGAAGGTTTTACAACTTTGATCAAGGGTGGTAGTCTGATTGCCTTCCGCCATTGCGGCTCCCAAGTAAACTAAGTGTCTGCCATTGTAACCGCTCCACTCGCCGATATTTGGTTACAATTTCTGCTAATATGTTTGTTTTCCGCGGAACCCATAGTCTTTTCATCTTCCTTTGTTGCGGCTGCATATTGCACTAACCTCCCAATGTTATGTCACCCTGCTCACTGACAAGGAGTTTTGGCCTGATGCTTTAGTGTTTAGTCTCTCGAGCGCCGATAGGATTTTTGGTCCTGTGAAACTCATTGTCCATCTAAAGCCCCCCATTGTGGATGTGATTTAAACTATCCTCCCGATGTTTTAATGGTTCAAGCTGTTGATAAGTTTTTTCTCGCCATTGTCTGAGTTTTTAACTTTTCTATGGGCGGTGGTGGTTTCTGATTCGTGTTAAGGGTTCTGCGACAAAAGTGCAGTATAGGGCCTCATTGGATGATCAGTTTTATTGTTAGTGTGGTTTAAGTTTGTTGAAAATATGCAGTCTGAATTAATGATGACCTTTGTTTAACTGTAGGCGGATTTAGAAGATTCTTCAGAGTCTTGTCGCAAAGACGACATAGCTAGAAGACAAAGCAGAATCGTTAGCAACAGGGGCCAGAAAGGTTCATCAGTTACTAAGGTGGTCCCGTTTTATGAAGTACTCATAAATATTAATCCAAAATGTAATGCATTATGCGAATCATGAGCACTCATGAGAGAACAAAATTGTGAGACTAAACGGTTTTGGGAAGCCCAAGATTCATTTGTGGGTAGCCCAACAGTTTGGTTCTTTTGTATAAATATAGAAGATTTAGATAAGCAAAAGGAACTTTTTCCGAGTTAGATTGTGGAAGACATATTGTAAGAAGAACTATTTCCTTTTGCAATAGATAATTACAGTTTGCCTGTTGGAGAAATCTTGGTGGAATGTTCAAATTTTATGCTATGGATTTGTTGAAGAGGAACTATTTCATTTTCAGCTTTTTGTCCATTAACTATGAGATCGTTCTAACTCTTTGAACCTATGTTCTTGTATGAATGATTTCTGGTTTATTTTATGAAAATTCCCACTATCAGTAATGAATGTTGTTCATAAAAAATTGACTATCTAGTTGTTCAAATATCTTTATATGTTCATGTGTTTTGAAAGAAGTATCAGCTATCTATGATTTTTCATAATGCATGCACAAACTACATTACTCAATAATAAGTAATAATCGTGCTCCCTAGGGATAGGTTAGGTAGTTAGTTTAATTTCTTGCTGTGCATGTGATTTAGATGCATGAGAGTCTAAGATGAGAGGTAAGAACCCGTGCATCACATTGTGAACACTCCTTGCATTCTTAATCAATCTGCATCTTAGATAGGCACTTGCATATCATACTTAAAGTCAAAAAATACAAAAATATATACGGTGGACCGGGCTGCAACCGGTAAAACCTTTTTATTTTTGTTACTTGACCTATGGTAGCCGGACCGCAAACCGGACGGATTCTCTACACCAAACAGTCACGGGCTAGTTGGGAACATTGACTGGGGAGAATCCCTTACTGTTGTTGCCTGCGAATTTCCAGGCCTCAACACACTGGCACACTCCCAATTCTTGTTCTTCATTTTAAATATGAATTGGCATGAGAAAATTAGTTAATTATGCCTCCAATTGTTTCATAGGCTTTAAATCATTTAAAATTTGATAATCAAATCACTAAAATCTCGTGTTCAAGTTGACTATTCGCTTGGAGAAGTTCTCCAGGTAGTCATGGAAGCAACAAAGGCTACATAAACGTGGAGGTTGCCTGCCTAGTTTGACATAATATTTAGATTTTGCCTCCTAGATTTTGCAATTGTCCATGTGGTTGTGTCGACAGGCTTAAACGTGGCTATAGTAAGTACCTTAGCTGGCTTTGGGAAAACGAGACATGGTAATTTAGTATCGTTTCCTATCTATAGCGACGACGATGTAATTGAGTACCGTTAATACAGCTGAGAGAAAAATACAATGAATAGACAAGTAATATTTTCCAAGAATACACAGAAAACTACAAACCTATAAATCAATGCATGTCTTACGTAAAGGAAAATCAAAACGCAATAGAACACAGTTCTAAGCAATTTCAATCTCAAACCGTTGATAACTCAAATCATATTTTCCAATAAGGCAATGTTATTTTAAGAAACAATAAAAAAGAGTTCGATACCAACATAAAACATCTTAAAAAAATCGACTGAAGTCTATGAAATTGCACACTGTGTTCTTAAGACCAACCTTCTTCTAGTAACATACAACATGAAAATCCAAAGTAATAGAAACGTTGAATCCCTAGAATTTATCAACAAGAAATTCATTTTGCTTTTAATCTAGCAATGTAACTTACCTACACAAAACACAGTTAACAATAAATGACACAGCTATTGTTGAATTGCAAAATAGGGGATTCAAAGAATGTTTACCTTTCTATTAATAATTGTTCGGGACTTTAATAATGTTGAATTTCAAAATAGGGGATTTAAAGAACGTTTACCTTACTATCATATTAGAGGAATTTTGGGGTCTAAAATGGGCCTCCTAAGGAAAATAATAAAATAATAGTTAAAATAATAAAATAATATTGATTAATTTTGGAGGAAGAAAGAAAAAACTACTTTTTGTGTTTGTATTTTCGACATATCTCATTGTGGTTTTACTCAAATTTCGATCGAGAGAGCTCGTTGGATGAGGAATTTGATTCCGCATCCAACGAGTACGCACACTGCATACTTTTGATGGACCCCACTACCCCAAAAACAAGAAATACCTTAAAAAACGTGATGGTGACATCATCATCACATTTTTCAGGTATTTCTTGTTTTTGGGGTAGTAGGGTCTGTCAAAAGTATGCAGTGTGGGTACTCCTTGGATGCGGAATCAAATTCCGCATCCAACGAACTCTCTCGATCGAAATTTGAGTAAAAACACAATGAGATATGTCGAAAATACGAACAAAAAAAGTAGTTTTTTTTAATGACAAATATGTCAATTCAGCCATTATGGTTGACTTATTTTATTGAAATTCTATTGGTTCTTGAATTCCAACTCACAAAAACTTATTTTGGTACGTTTTCTTATAAGGCCCATTTTAGACCCCAAATTTCCTCTAATTAATAATTGCTCAGGACTTTAATAATTTAGTACATATGCACTACATAGTATAATAAAATTTAACTTGCACTTTGTTAGAGGGGATAGTTGATTCTAAAAATTAATGAGTCGTCCAAGTAATCCTAGCCAGTAAAGTCAAAAAGCTAAGCCATCTTAGATAGCACCAACACCTTGCAATGACTAACGATTGAATGTCTAAATGGTTTATTATGTGACCAACATGTTATTTCCATCCCAGAGTAACTATACTTAGTTCGTAACCACAATCTCTATAGAAAACTAGTATTTTCAAAAGTGCTAGTATATGTACATATTGTTAAAATAAAAACAAAGTACAAAAATGGCAGTATATGTACAAAACTTCCCGTACATGTACATATTGTCAAAACTGCTATTCTATGCATATATCGTAAGATATGCAAAAGTAATTGAGATGTTACCTTCTTCTTATCCAATATGTAACACTACATTGTCTTCATTGAGTGTAAAGTAGTTGTGCACTTGAATATCACGTAGAATGTATATAGAAATTAGTTTATTTTGTAGATACATGTCATAGGACATCTGTTGCAGGGAAGGAGTCAGTTCTTGCAGTATAGGATCTATGACTATGTAAGGTATACCAGTATTTCATTTTGTTTTGATAGTGGCATTTATACAATGTGAAATCCTTATTACATTTTTCACATGCAATTAGAAATCCTTCTATCATTTCAAATGTGTCATTCAGGGTAAATGCGTATGTTCTTGAAATCTATGTAACCGATATCATACTAGAGGAACTGTTCTAAGTTTGGTTTGTACTTTATGTCCTTTGCAAGTAATGTTCTTCCTCTGAGTTGTCCTTTTCTTATTTGTACCCATATGCAAGACATATATTGGTCAATGATTATTCACATTGCTTTAAGAAACAAATTTGTTTTATGATTTGAAAAATTGCAAGATGCATGTTGTAACTCCCATTTTACTGTTTTTTGGTAACTAAATCTATCTACAATGTCATTGTCATGTGGATCTTCATAGAACAGTAGTGGAAAGTTCATATCTTCTGCATATTTGTCCTTGAGTATTCCTAATGGTCATTGTCCTTCAGCTGGTGCAACTTTGAGAGTCTTGCCTTGCAGATCATGGACACGTTGCGAGTTTGTGAATCCATGTATTAATGTTTCAGTTGGTCTGTCATCCTCTGGTTTTTTCTCAGTGGCATATGTACTGTCATATCTTTCATTTTGAAATATGTTATTGTTCTTTTCTCCTAGTGCATTGTCCTACTCTTTGTTTATGTGAACATTCTCAGTTTTATATAGATGTCTTGAACATAGTTCTTTCAATACTTGCATAACCGTTTTTACACATACTTTTCCTGTTTGATATGCATTTTTGTATTGCAATCATCTGTTCAATGCAATTACAATTGTCATTGTTTCATTTAAAAATTGTGGTAATGCTCTTTGAATGACATCCATATGAATAGGGACATTGATAATTGTACCTGTAAGTCCCATTTGAGATAGTTTATAACCCAAAAATCTTAGAGATATGAGTCGTTCTTCAAGTTCTGACAATGTTTCCACATTATATAATGAAATATTGCAGCTAATTTGGTACTACAAACTGTGGTAGTTTTCCATTTTGAGTAGCCCAAACCTTTTGCAATGCTTTTATTGCACATGACACTAGAGCAATCATGTGCCTCATATATATATTATTCCTAGTGTATTTATCTAAGAGTGGTCAATTGCAATTTGGCAACGATATTTAATCAATTTTTCAACCTTCTACAAAGGAGGGAATAAAGAAAACAACAATTTTGCAATCCAATGGTTGTGTGAACTATTTAATATCAACATATACATTTGGGGTATTGAATAAAAAATACTTAGTTTAATGTTCCACTCAGCACACGTTTCTTCAAAAATAGTGTACCTTATTTGTCAAGTGTTTATCACTTCTCATGTACATTTCCATTTATTGTTCAAATGTGAATTAGATTGCAAATGCAAGGTAATGCAATTGTTTCAATTTAATAATTACCTATTAAAACTAGCGCATTTGCAAATACCGGTAATGCAATTGTTTCAATTTAATATTAACTTATTTTTTAATTATATGCGCAATGCAATTGTTTTAATTTAAAATTAACCTATTTTTTAATTAATTGTATAGCTAATGCATAACATGGGATCCCACTTAAAGCTTTGTTTTAAGCTTTGATAGTTATCAAACAATTTAATATTAGCCTATTTTTTATTAACTAATGTATTAAATTAAAACTAATGGGGCTATTTTTTATTAACCAATGTGGGAACCCAGTTAAAGCTTTGTTTTAAGCTTTGATCATGATCTTTGTAACATCGAGTTCAAGATATATGCGAACACAAGGAGACAATACTTGTCATATGATTAAGATTAATAATTATATTATATATGTCTTTATCTACTAATATAATTTCGGCACTGCAAATGAGCATCTTTAATTCATAAAAACAACTCGACTATGTCCATCTTTGAGCTTCGTTCATTGGCAACTATAAAAGCATAGGAAGCTCATATTTTCAGTTTGTTGGCAGTTCTTCAACTCTACACAAGAAGTCATAAGCCGCTTTCCATACAAATTCAAAGGCTAACATAGGAAAACAAATTAGAGATCTCAAAATGCAATGCATTTTTGGGACATTTTTACAAAATTTTCACTTATACAGTATTCTGAGGCTTACAAACTATCCAAAACATAAGCAAAAGAGCTTAGAATGCAAAGGAAAAAAGGATTTTGATCCAGTGTTTTTTCCCTTAGAATGCAAAGGAAAAAAGGATTTTAATTTTACCAGTGTTTCATCCTCAAATCTTCAAAAAGAATTTCAGTTTTTTCCCTTCAGATTCAAATTTCCATCTAACGTGTTCTTTTGCACCAACCTTTAGTATAAAGAGAGAAAAAACAGAGAGTCGGGAAGAAAGATGGACAATGGAGAATTTTCCAAACTGATCTAAAAATAACACAAGCATACAAAATGGTTGTCTCGACCATAAATAGATAAGAGATAGAGATTCAAGAACAAAGATCCACAAGATGTATGGTAGTGGATATCTGAATTTGAGATAGTTTTGTTTTTGGGCTCCGATTTGTCTTAATTCTAAAAGAAGTATGTGGTTGTGTCACATGGAACTAATATTGTGGAACATTAACTCAAGAAGCTCAAGAAGCTACAACAGGTGAGGACCAACTTTCTCTTGTAAAATTGGGTTTTGCAAATGTATCAACACTAAGAACATATTATCTACAATATATGATTGGAAAGAAATTTCCAGCCAGACTATGTTATTTCAATATGAATTGTACAATTTGGTGTTTAAACGTTTGAAAGACATCTATAAATAAATTACGTGAGTATCAAAGGATAAGAACATGAAAAACAAAAGTATCTGAAGATGATTGATATAATAGGTAAATCACTGTCAAAAGTATGTGAACATGATTGATATAATAGGTAAATCAATGTTTTGAATTACCTTGACATTGATGATATTGTAGTTGTACTTTATAAGTGAATTGGGAGAAAAACATATCAACATTTTGAATTTAAATAATGAAATTGTGAGGTCTCAAAAGTAGTATATATGTAGCCATCCCTATCATATTGAATGATGTAGTCCAACTTGTCAATTCAATGGTTCCTCGAAATCATGTAAGGAGCTCTTCTACATGTTAACATAGACAGGTCGAGTGAACAAGGAATGAACATGTTTGTGGATGAGATGTCTATGGATGGAGGCATGGGTGTTGTAGATGCACATAAAGGATAGCATGGGTTGATGGAACTTATCTGCAATAAACTTCAATGATATGATGTTAGATAGTATAAGTGATAGGCTTACCATAGAGTCTAAAGTGCATATCCATATATATCATAGTACTTATACTGCGATAATCTTTTGACATGTAGTGTTCCATTTGGACAAGCCCTACACTAGCCATGAAGCCTTCCTCTAACAAATTGTAGAAGGAGCGTGTCTCCAAGCGTAGCTAGCAGTCAAGGAGATGAGGCCTTCGAGAGAATGTTTTTTATTCCATTTGGAGTTGGCATGCCAAAAGATTGAATGGGATGAATATTGGTTTCATTTAATTTCTGAAAAGGATTCCTTCTCCTCATTTTTGTGTGTTATAGGTTTGAGAAACATGGTTCATTATTTTTTTTACATCTTTACTATCATACATACAACCATCTATTAATTTACTAGATATTTTTTTTTGTGACCTAAAATATATTCATCCAATATTCACATCCTAAATATCAAGAGAAAAATGGAATGGGATGTTCATGTCAAGAGAGTCATAGTTAAACAGGATAATAGATTGAGAGAGAGGGAAGATTGATTCTCTCTAAAATGCTTAATTTACCATTATCAAACTTAGTTTACTAATTAGTATTATGACTATGAAATTACAAAAAACTAAACATTACAATGAGACATCGACTACCAATAGGTGAGATCTTGAAGTCGAGGGAGAAAAAAAAACTATCCCATTCAAAAATTGATAGGAAAGGCATCCTAGAAGCCCAAGATCCCACATTAGAAACATAATGACAGCAGTGGAATTTTGCAAGTCCAAACAAAACAAACATTAAGAATGGGAGCAATCAATCTAGGTATACACCATAAATTGCAGCTTTGGATATTTCAACACAAAAAATGCATCAAATTAGGGTTTCCTCCTCGTGATCTAAACTTATCACTGACAATGTTTAATTCAAAACCGAAAGCATTCTTGGTGTGCATATTTGTCGTGGGAGACATCAATACAACAACATTAGCAGTGCTTTCCAAGGAAAATGCTAGAACAAGTGGTATTATCAAACAATAAAACACAATTCATGCATATGAAAATAATATAGATAACCTTGGAAAACAAAACCCCAATGATCAAGGGTGGACCTGGTATTGTAGGAACGACTATGGATTCCACAAGCTCAGAGCATTTTTGCAACCATTTCATCTTGATCAATGAGAATAAATATGAGCTTCTTTGCAATACTCCAAACTTTCATAAAAATTTAAAATTTTTCTTGTGACAATTAATGTTTAAAATCATCGATAAAGAGAGTAACTTAACTGCTAACAGTTAACATCCGAAAGGGTCTAATCTAGAAACTGAAACAAATTCCTTAATTAATTTTTTATAATTTTCATTCTTCACTATCTACATTCAAAATTAATTACTGAAAGTTTATTTAATAAGTAAAGATCTGAAATAGTATGAGTTGGAAACAACTGTTTGTTTACTATGTATTAAAGTTTGTCTCCTGCTTAAATCAAAGAACTTCAGTTCATGCCCGAGGCTTACTTAGATCTTGAAGCTAATGCAGTGAAATGATGATTCTTGTTACAGGTTTTTTACAGGTATATTTTATTTCCAGTTTCAAGCTCGAGAATTTAAATTCGTCAACAGTAAAATCAAAGCTAAGGTAATCATTTAATGTTAAAGTTTTTGACTAGAGAAAGTATTGCATGACTCATTATTTCCGTATATTGTTATTATAAACTTTATTTGTTTTCTATATAGCTAAAGTCTGAACTTATCATGTTCAACAGTCAAAGCTGGCTATATCTAAAACCCCTCATTCTTTCCGTATATTGTTATTATAAACTTTGTTTGTTTTCTATATAGCTGAAGTCTGAACTTATCATGTTCAACAGTCAAAGCTAGCTATATCTAAAACCCCTTGTTTAGGATTATAGATGATGTTATTGCTTTGAGTTAAGAGATGGAATGTTCATTACCTAAAGAACAAACCAAAAAACTTTGCATAAACTAATGCTCACTATAAACTTTTTATATTATAAGTATAAACCCTATCTATGCAATAACTAAGCTATAAAAACCCTTACAAAACTATGTTAAAGCATCTCTATATTTAAAAATCTTGTGTTTATATGTTTTTAATCAAAATATTAACAAAGGTTATGTGTAACCTTTTTGCAAGTTTTACCCAAGCTCTTGAAACTATAGAGCAATACCCACAAATTTAAGTTGAAGTGGAAACCACGTGGCTAATGGTTAGTGGATAGGGTTTATGTGTTGGAAAACCCTACTACATAATCGTTCAAACCCTAAATTCTCAAATGTTTTACCAAACCTTTCGTTGCTATGAGTAATGCCACCAGGCTCATGGCCTCATGGGCCTTTGATGCTATCGTTTGGCTCCATGAGTGACAACCTTCGATGCCAATGTCTAGCTCTGTGAGTGACTTAACCCACATATCAGCCAAGCTGAATCCTCTGATTGATAGCAGTGTGGTTTCTGGTTCTAAAACTCACGGCTTACCTTGTGGATTTCGTTGATAGTATGGAGATTTGGTGTCGCCATGACTTTTACCGTGTGCTTTCTCACACTCGTCGAGATTCTTAGGTTGTATTTCTCCTTCCCAGCTGCTAGGGTAAGAAGTTTTCCTTGGCCAGGGTTGCTGTGCAAAACAAATTACTGCGCGACCGAGGATAAAAAAAATCTCTAGGTAACTGATTTAACTCTTTCTGCAAAATGCCATATAAATTCTTTACTATAAGAAGTTGTGTTTTAGAAAGAACTTGACATTTCTCAATTTCTTGTGCAGACTTATATAGGTAAAATTTCGCTACTGTGAGCTGGAAGACATAGGATACTTCAGGGAAAAGGCTCCATGTTTCTCATACAACCTGGTAAGCCTCGGTTTCATGCCTGAGGTTTCTTCTGTGGTGATGTATGGAGTTTGGAAAGATACTGTCTCGCCGATATTTGAGCTCCCTTGTCATAGCTGCGTTTGAACAATGCTTTGCTTGGAAAGGCCGTGTGGCCATAGAACTGTTATGCTCGATTGTTTATATTTTTCTTAGGGTTTTGCAGTTTATAAACATTTTTTGTTTTTAACTTGTAACGGTTGACAATAAAATGGGTGCACTGGCTTGTGTAGAAAGGAGTCTTTGACAGACTTGGACATCGTGGTTTTTTTGTTGGATATTTCAGTTTGTTTAAGATTAGATTAATGAAATTTTAAAGAACCTTGTTGCTATTTACTTGTATCTGGTGAATGATTTGATAAAAGAAGATGAAAGGCTTTCGCTGTTGTAAAGTCCATAATTTTGATTTTTGTTAAAATGAGATTATTATGTGGAATTTTTAAAGTGAAAACTAGTTTCTGGGTTTTCTTTTTAGTATAAATATTTATTTATGAAATAATAGAAGGAAAAGGGTTTGTCACTACAACCCGAGCACAACTCTGTAAAATTGATTTGAAAAATTTAATTTATCTTTGTTTATTTTATTTTAGTGTATAAATGATAAACAGTTTAAACTCTGTTTCTGTGTAAAATTTGTTTAATATAGGGCAATTATAATATAGATATTATAATTATATAATGAAGAATTTGATTATTTAGGATATGGATAAAACTGTAAATACCCTATTCTGGAAAGAGGAAAGAAGGAAAGACTTAGTTGATAGTTTTCCTTAATTACGGTTTGTATTTTTTATTTTTAAAATAAAACTCTGCATTGGTGTTGTTTTTACTTTAATATATTTGACATCTAATGTTTTACTTACAGTATTACTGAAATTACTTATTTGTTATTTGCAAAACCTAAGTTATTACTATAATTTCATTTACTATTTATATAATCTAAGTTGTTCCTATTTACGTTATTTTTCTGTTCTGTAATAGTTAAGAATTATATGTATTTATAATAGGTTAAACTCAAAGATAGTGGTTATTATTGTGTTAAAAGGAACACAGTTACACAAACCGTGTATTAGTTTTTAAGAGACCTTCTTTTATGGTAGTTTTGTTTATGTTTTAAATAGATGTATTTTAACTAAGAAAACTTCTAAAATAGAGAAATCTTTCTTCTAAATAACTCTAAAAAATAAATAAATAATCATATTTATGTATATTTTGATTTGATTTGATCATCAAACTTAATTTCACCTACTGTACTAGAGTACTACCTTCTCGAAGGTGTGGAAAAATACAATCAGGTAATTCATTCAATAGTAAATTTAAAGTAACCCTAAATCATTTATTCTAATACATATTTAACCAGAATTTATCTATCTTTGAACAGTAAAAGATTTCACTAATTAATTTTAATAAACCAATGAAACAGTCATATAAATATATTAACTCCTAAATTGATACATTCCAGTTCCTATGCTTGCATAAAGGAAATTAAAATAATATTTAGAACCTGGTAATATAGCAGAGAAGACAACAACCTAAGGAGCGCATTCCTCCCAACCAACTCCTGAAGATAGCTGAGCTATAAATCTTAGGACCCTCGAGCTTGTCTACTGGTCCACCTGGTTGAAAGCATTGGGTGAGAGAATAGGTTTAAAAACCCCTGCAACTCCATAGAGTAATCAACAGTAATACTTCTGCCTATAGCAGTAAGAACTCAGCATAAAATAGCTGCACTAGTTCAGTAAATCAACACTTTCCCACTCAAACACTTCTTCTTGTTCCCTCCATCGAACTTCTTGTGCACCAATTTCACTCAGAAATTTCACAAGTAATGATTGAGCAACCTTAGCTGAATTCGATGGGTAGTTTTATCAGCATGCCTACGTCTTTAGGGTCAGTTTTCACTTAATGAACCACCTGCTCGTGTTCCACTTTTTTGGGGAACATGACCACAAAAATAGGGAAGTTGGCTCCTGCAACAACTAGAAGTAGTTTGAGGATGTTGCCAAGTGTCAATCTACTCTCAACCTAGCCTATTCCACCAAGTGGCCAGTAGACACTCATTTAACAACCTCCTTAAACTGTTGTCTCATCTTTTATTTATTAATTGATAAAATATTCAGCAATTAAATACAATTATCTTTGATCCCACTTGGTCAATAATTACAAACTTATAATAAAATTAAAACATAATGTCCCCTAAAACATAAAATATTTTTGCAATTTGAGGTATGTTACATTCTTCTTGTAAAATTCATTATACGGTAAAAAATTGTGAAGATGTGCTCCCTGCACCATGACATTATCTGTCTTTATTGTTGAATGTCTGCGAAAAGAGCATTGAAATGGTTTTTCATTAGCACATCCACATGCTTTACGTCCTTGTGAATGATCGTAAACTCACAACAATGCTTTTGCAAATGCATTAAATTCTAATTAGATAACACAATTGTTTCAATTTAATATTAACTTATTTTTAAGTATATTTATAGCTAATACTATTAAATTAAAACTAACGCCTTTGAAAATGCAAGGTAATACAATTGTTTCAATTTAATATTAACCTATTTTTTAAAACTAACGCATTTGCAAATACCGTTAATTCAATTGTTTCAATTCGAAATTAACTTATTTTTTTAATATATGGGCAATGCAATTGTTTTAATTTAATATTAACCTATTTTTTTTAAATTAAATGTATAGCTAATGCATTAAATTACTACTAACGAGGCCAGTTAAAGCTTTGTTTTAATCTTGGATAGTGATCAAACAATTTAATATTAGTCTATTTTTTATTAACTAATGCATTCAATTACAATTTAATATTAGTTTTTTTTATTAACTAATGCATTAAATTAAAACTAATAGGCCCATTTTTTATTAACTAATGTATTAAATTAAAACTAATCTGGGAGCCAAGTTAAAGCTTTGATCTTGATATTTGTAACATCAAGTTCAAGATATATGCTAATACAAGGAGACAATACCTGTCATATATTAAGATTAATAATTATATTATATATGTTTTTATCTATTAGTCTAATTTCAGTATTGCAAACAAGCTTCTTTAATCCATAAAAAAACTCAATTTTGTCCATCTTTTTTGTAGAGCTTCGTTCATTGGCATCTATAAAAGCATAGGGAACTCGTATTTTCAGTTTGTTGGCAGTTCTAGGACTCTACACAACAAGTCATAAGCCGCTTTCCATATAAATTCAAAGGCTAACATAGGAAAGCAAAATTAAATAACTCAAAATGCAATGCAGTCTCGGGACAATTTTACAAGTCTCCTTTCCACAACTTACTGGATGCGGGATGCGGCTTCACAATCTTTATTCCCACAACTAATTATGTCCGCAATGGTCTATTCCGCATGTGGGATGTGGCATCACAATTTCCATATTTCCCTAATTCCACAATCTCAAACTTTCTGCACCATTGATTCTTGTGGGTTGATTCTCAGTCGTTGATCTGTTTCCAGATGCGGAATAGATTGTGACCGTCGATTTTCGTCGTGGTCTTTCTTCGTTGTTTGATCTCCTTTGAGATATTTCTTCATATATCGTTGAAGTGATCACTGACAAGATCAATTTCTCTGCAACTTAGAAACTAAGAATTTATACACATAATTTATATGGAGCGAATGTAGGATGAATTCATAATTCTACAGATTTATATATATCAACATGGAATTCATCAAACCACACGAAATGTAATCCTTTATTCTTTATTCAATTAGATCGGAAACCCAAACACAGAGAATTTACTTCTTCACTCCTTCTGTGCACACTCTTTTTTTATCTCATCTCTCGCTCTAATCTATTGCACTCTTTCTTTTTCTCATTCTATTACATTCAAATCATTTTATAATACACAGAAAAACCTGTCAGATCTGACTAAGTTGGATTTGAGGACCTAAAAAAGGTAAAATCTATTGACAAAGATCAATCCTTGAGTAATCCACGCAGGGATCAAGGAGAACAAAGGAAAAATTGCCACTTATTACAATCAAAACTAATTCTATCTACTTGTCAACGAACCCTATCCATATAGAACTTGATTACAAGGCAACCTGACTCATCGGTTAATGAAATTTGAGTTGGATGCTAAGCCGATTCATCAATCAATGAACCTACAGTTGGATGCTCCTGCATCATACTCCCGGGGAAGAAAATAATTTTTCATTAAGTCTTCAGGAAGTACATTATACTTGGAAATTTCTTTCTCTGTCATCCAGGTTGCATCTTCAGTAGACTGATTTCTTCATTTGACTAGGTATTGAAAGAAATTTTTGTTCTTGATCTTCCTTAAGATTCTTTTGTCAAGGATGGCTTCAATCTAAGGTTGTTCTTTTTGTGGAATTTGTCTTTTCCAATCTATAGCCGGATCATCTTTATCTGAAGTTACACCATTTAGTTGGATACATGCATCTCTAAAAGGATACAAATATGAAATATTAAAAATTGGTGAAATTTGAAGGTCAGAAGGAAGTTCAATTTTATAAGCATTTGCAAAAAACTTCCTTAAAACTTTACAAGGTCAAATCATTTTAAGCCTCAACTTATTATAAGTTCCTTTAGGGATTTAAGAGAGGCCATTAATATATCTCCAATTTGAAAATTCACTTCTCTCCTCTTTAGGTCTACTCTCTATTTATACTTCTCTCCACTTTCATGTAATCTCTTCTTGATGGTTTCTTGTAGCCCATGCATACTAACTACAAAGTAATCACCCTTTGCACTTCTCTTTTCCTGTTTTCCCAAATCTCTAAGTTCATATACACCTATTGGATGCATCCCATAGATAATTTGAAAAGGACTCATAGTTGCACTTCTATTGGGTGAATCTGTCACATCCCCACCCTTCTACCAGTGAGAGGACGTGACTATAATGCTAACATTATGGGAAATATAGCCCCATGAACATAAAATAAAATGCATTGAACTTAAACATACACAGATGCACAAATGATTATCAAACATCGGAATAAATTTCATTCATTCACAACATTTAAGATGTTCATATGGATTTATAAAACAAACACAATTGCAAGGATTTAAACACAAGAATACTTATCTTAGAAGAAGCTTGTCCCACAACCAGCTACGTCGCTGCAACGTTCCACCCAACCATAGGCTAATGTGCTCATCAATAAATCAGGAACACTATTACCCCCGAGCTGGGCATGATTCCACAAGGAATAAGGGGAAACTAGAAGGCTCACACGTAGCCAATGATACACAAAACTCAACCAAGCCAACAAAGTTGGGTTTATCAGGTTAATAGGGAGTTGGAAAGGTTGGCTGCTAAGCTAGTGAGCTCAATCCAAGAGCTATGGATACCTGCACCAGGACTAGCCTGACTTCTAAGACATCCACACACACCCAACACAAGGAAGCATCCCCTTCTTTTCTATGCAGTCCCTTTGGCCATGCCTTCCCTTCCAGTGCTATTTAGGGGGTGCAGAGAAGAAATTCATCCCTCTAGCTCTGTTTGTGAGGCTCCTACACCCACTAGGTTTATCAAGCAGGCTCAGACCCCATTTCCACTCCAAAAAATAGTTCAACTAAAACAACAGAGGCATACACAATCCAGATCTGGGATTGATGAAAATCGACTTGGGATCTAAAAACGAATTTGCATATTGGTAAAACAACCCCCTTAGCAACAATTCGAATTCCAGATTCATTTATGGACCTAACGTGGCCAAAATGAACTCAATCGACACCCAAAATCCTTGGCTATGTTCCCCCCATTGGCTGTGCAACTCTGAAACACGAAATTCCCCAACTGTGGAGAGGTGGGAACAACACAAAAATGCCCAGGAGTGATCCCAACCACTGAATATTAACAAAAACACTTCCCATCCCTAGGAAAAATGAAGAACACAACAAAGAATGTGAATCGTGAATTCCAAGAGCTCCAAAATCGTGAGGAAACCAACCCAATCCCCGGCATTACAAAAACGACCCCCCATCCATGGGAAAATGAAGCCAACAACCAAAAATGTGGAATGAAAACACACAGGAAGAACTGAATTCCTGAGAGAGCTCATGTGAAGGGAAAATGGTGAGGAAAAATATGAAAACATGAAAGCATGGTAGAATGGCATATGTTTTTGGGTTTTTACTTGCCCAAGGAGTCTAATCACGTTTCCCAAAAACTAATGGCTTCTCCAATTCAAATTTGGGTTTTCATACCTTGCCCATTCCATGCGATAACCAACTCAACCAACTTCTGGCAGTAATAAATGATTGGGTGAATAAGACAAGAAACGTAGTTGACAGTTTTGATGGGTTCTCCCTTTGACATTTGGTTTTTCCCCATTGGCTCCAAAGGTTTGAATATTCCCCCCACCTTATCCTCAAGAAATCATGGCCCCATCTCATTATTTTGTTGCATTGACATAGCTGGTTGTGGGGTTTTAATTAAATTGCATATTTACATGATGTCCAAAATTATAATGTGCTGGCTAGCACAAAATACCATCGGCACCGATTTAATCGTTGAAACATAAAACGATAATCCATGGTGGTCCTTTTCACCTTTAGCTCCACACTACGATTAATTACAATATATACATCATATACATTTAATGTAAATGGGGTCAAAATCAGGGTGTTACAGAATCATTGTATGTGAACTCATCCTGAGCTAAATCCAAGTCCCACTGTTTTGTATGTTCATACACCAGACTTCGTAGTATATTTCCCAAGCTTCTATTTACCACTTCAGTATGTCCATCAGTCTAAGGGTGATAAGAAGAACTAAAAATGAGATTAGTTCCAAATTTTTTCCATAGAGTTCTCCAAAAATGACCAACAAATTTCATATCTCTATCAGACACAATACTCAAAAGAAAACCATGCAACTTTACAATTTCCAAAAAGAATAGATTAGCAATGTTTGTTGCATAATTAGTATTTTTGCATGCAATTAAATGAGCCATTTTAGAAAATCTATCTACTACAACATAAATTGAATCATGACCTCTCTGAGTTCTAGGTAAACCTAAAACAAAATCCATGCTTATTGAATCCCAAGGCCTAGCTGGAACCAGTAATGGTTGATACAATCCTGTGTTCTGACTTCTCCCTTTTGCATATAGACGGATTCTACATCCTTCAACAAATTTCTTCACATCATGCTGCATCTTTGGCCAAAACTAAAAATTACTCACCAGAGAAAAAGTCTTGTCTTGCCTAAAATGTCCTGAGAGACCTGTTGGTAGGGAACAACCCTCTCAATTGTTTCTGCTTTGTTGAGCAAAATTGATCAGTACTCTTCTATGTTATATAAGAGTGCCTTTAGAATCTTCGATTCTGAAGGTACTCTCAATAAAGGAAGAGTTAGAGGCCAAAATGGTAGTTTAGGAAACAATTTGAATCAAGCTAAGTCTTTCATTTTTGCAGCTGTTATATTCATTCTCATTATTCCATGATCATATATTACTAATGTAAATGAAATGCTGCTTTATATTATTTGGTAAGAAATAATTAGCTTAAGTGATTCATAACCCTTGTAATTATTAAAATTTCTTTTTAATACTTGGCTTCAAATATTTGACATAGTGTTATTTATCAAACCAAAATGTTCGAACATATATGTAAGGTTGGCTAATTTCTATTATATCAAAACCTTTATATGTTTGTTGAACATTTTTTATCATTATAAACTTCTATAACTTATGTCTCATATAATGTGTAAATAAATAAAAATTTGCCTTTATTTTTATTTTTCAAAATTTTGATTAGAATCATTTATCTATGCTTCTAATGATAAATCAAAATTGATTCTGATCTAAAAGGTTGGCTTGGTATGATGTTTTCTAATAAACATTTATATGGCTTATGCATGTTATTTCTAATAATCCACAAGTTGATGTTCCAAGTTAATATTTTTGATGGACTTATATTGGAAAGATTTACTTGTCGATTATTATTGATGATATCATTTATACATCATAATAATTTGCAAACATATGGTTTCCTATTGTTTAGGTTGATGTTACATCTAACCTCCATGTATTAAACTTATCATAGCAAAGGTTAAGTGCTGGGAGGGAATGACTATGTCACGAACCTATACATCCTTACACCTGTTATTTTTTACATCGCGAATTGACAAGAATTTCAATGCAAAATCATTATTTATTAAATGGTCATTTTTGTCGATTTTTGGGGTCATCATTCTAACACATTGGGATTAAATATGAAATCTCATAACGAGACACATGTAATGTAGTGTGTTATTTTTGTCATTTAGAAATGATTCTAATAAATCTTTACCTACAGGGTTATTATTTTCAAATCTTAGTTTTTATGATTTTAACCTCGAAGTTCACTTCATTGGGAGAACAAATCATGAAATTAGATAATGGTTGCTGAGAAGCGTTGCATAATGATTTGGTTAGCTTGGTGGTGTAGATTTTCAAAGAAATAGAATTTAAGAACTAGTTTCCATTACATTGAAACTATGATTACTAAAATTAGATTTAGGGTTTCAGTTTTCATCTCAGATGAATTGGGTTATGATGTGATATTTTACATTATGCCATTCTCATGGATTCCAATACAATTTGTGTTCACGCATCCCTTCATCCCGAAACCTAATCGAAACCTTTATAGAGTGGAAATGGCACCCTTGAATTGCTTTGAGATTTTAGGCCCTGAGTTGGTTGAATCAAACCCAGAAGCAGCCGCATTGTTTGATCAGACAGGCTGGGGTTCATTTTTTAAAGGTTTTAGTGGTCATCATGCGGGAATAACCAGACAATTCGCTCTGTCATTGAAGAATGATGCAACTCAAATTGGGGATTTTCAGCTGGTTTTGAATGAGGCTATGATTTCTAAAGCTACTAAGCTTCCTTAAGTTGGTGAGCGTTGGTTTAAAGGTCAGAAGGTCAATAAGAAGAAGTGTGAAATGTTTCTCTTACCATTAACAGAGGGTTCGGATCTTGGAAGAGGCATTTTTGTTAAATTTTTGAAACCGCAATGGAAGGCTTGTTTTGAGATTTTAATCAGGTATGTTACCTGCGATGGCCGCTACTCTCATATACATTACTATCATTTACGGTTGTTGATGGCCTTAAAAGGTAGCAAAATCAATTTGCCTTTCTTTCTGCTTCAGAGTCTTAGGAAAATGGCTCATACTATACAGAATATTGTTGGAGATATAGAATAAAGTCTATTTCATCATGGTCTCCTCAGGATCTTATTTCAGTACCAGTTAAATAGAATTGGTAGACCTTGGGATGAATTTTTGAGTACAAACAGTTTTGGATTAACCTAGTATTGGCCTACTCTGCATCCAAAAACCCGTAGAAAACGTAAACGTTGTCCTTAGAATAAAACCAATTCTAAGTCAAAAGATGATGAAACATCTAAATTAAGAATGCCAATAGAAGATAATCAAGAGCATACAGCTACGATAAAAACCCTTCCTTTAAAGTTTGAAACCCCGGTGGTCTCGGCTGTGTATGAAGATCTTCATACAGTATCTTTGAATGTAAGGGAAAAGTCAAAATTGTTAAACAAAGGAAAGGTAAAATTCAATGGTGAATCGAGTTTATCAGAATTCCCCATTACAGGGATGGGTTTATGCAGAATTACTAGAAGCATGAAATCTTCCACTTCAAAAGTACCGGTTCCTGCCCAGAATTTGCCTTTTATCGAAATTTTAAGTGAGGAAGAGGATTATGGATCAGTAGAAGTATCTTCACGGGAGTGTGAAGAAAAAATAGATAATCCTGTTGTATCTTTGAATAATGATTATAATGAGAATCAATCGCCGGTTCTGCCAGATGATAAAGAAATCAAGTTAGGGTCTGCCTTGAATAATGATTATTCATCAGAGCAGATGCTGGGGAATACTGTGAAATCTATAAAATTAAAACAACAAATTAAACAACTAAAAGGAAAACTGGAAAAAGATGAATTGAATTCCATTGTGTTGAAGGATGAAGTGCAGAACTTAAGGAACGAATTATTAACTTGGATAAAACGATGGCAGGATTTAAAGGAGAAAACGGATAGGTTGAAAACTCTGAAAAAATCCTGGATTACTGCTAACAGGAAGCTTTTGAAACAAGAAGAACAACATAAAATGGAAAGTATAAAATTAAGGGCTAAATTGTCTGAGGCTCATCGAGTTATTAAACTTAGAAGTACACCTTAAAAATTGTTACTACTGATGAATAGGTAATTGGCATGCCCATAGAATCATAGATTCTGTAGGCATTGCATATCATTTAATTTAAATTGTTATTTTAGTTTTAATATTTATGGTTAAAATCATGCATGGTTAATTGATTTTGCAGGTGTCATATGGATCCTCAATTTTGGTGGTGTTCTTTCCTTTTATTTTGCCAACAAATGATGAAGTCATTTTCAAGCTGGAATGATCTAGATGCCAGATGTCAAAAAACAATTGCTACATGGATAAGTCGACATTCATAGATAAGAAAGCAGTTATCAATTTGACAGTTCAAATTTCAAGTGCACTAATGAGGAAGATGATAGTTAATGTCCCAGTTTCAGGAGGTTTGATGATGTAGACTCAACAGTTTGTTTGTTTTTAATTCTAGTTGCATAGAAATAGGAGAGGCAGTTATTGGTCCTTCTTATAAAACTATGAAAGACTGATTATGAAGGGGATGGAGTATTGAAGAAATAGACTTATCTGAAATATAATCACAGTTCTGGTTTTAATCTCTTTTTTGGAGTTTTGCCTTCGGGGAAGGATTGTGACTTGAGTTCTCAAACTGGTATCACTGTCTGTTACTATTTTTGAAAACTTAATATATATATCTCATTTTCTCATTATACTTTTGTGCAATTATACTGTGTTATGATTGTGTTTATTATCCAAAATAGTACTCTGTTTACACAATATTAATGTTTGAATGAGAATATTACTAAATTTAATTTATCAATATTTGTATTGAGAATTGGAATTTAGTGATATAAATATTTCATGTTTGTTTTTTATTTCATTTGTATTTTTACAATGTTTTCATGAATAAATATCATCTTTTATTCAAATATTTGGTATTGATTATTAGTTATTAATTAATAGAACATCACAAAAAAATTAAAAGTAGTTATCTATTTTAATTTTCTGTTGTTGTGCATATTCAGTAGAGTGATTTAATGATAATGATTTAAATATTTTCATTTAAATCATTATTGTCTATCTCTTTGTTTATTTGAATCATTAATTGATAATTAATTTAGTTTTTCAAGTTGCTCTTAGCTGAGATAGGATAGCTAGTTAAATTTTAGTTTTAATATAGTTTATTTTAATTTAAAATTTTAATTTTAATTTAACAGTTGTTAAATAGAATTAGATTAATTTTTGGTAAAACCTGAAATAATCTTTAATTCAAAATATTTGAAGCGAAACTCTAAAAACTGAAGACTTTCCTCACGAAAGCATTATAGGATAACTTAGGTCTTAGAAAACTAATTCTAGGGTTTATTTAGGTAGTAATAAGATTAGGAAAATTTTTACTGAATTTTAGATTCTCCTTAAGAGGAAAATTCAGTTGGTAGCAGGACCATAACCTAGGATATTTTTCCATTTCAAACACACTGAGAGCTGCTCTAAGTGACTTGTGTGGGATTAATCTCTTTAGTTGGCCTAGGTCAGAAAATGAGGCCAACAAATGGTGCTAAAAGGAGGGCATGTTAATGATTAACGGCAGGTAGAACTAATGATTAAACTTCAACCAATCAACAACCTCCATTATAATCTGAAGCTAGTAGATCACCATTCATAGAAACCATTAGGGGCATCCTTGAGCATGATCACATTACATCTCCATTCACTCCTCAATAGAGTACTCAACTTGGTTTAACTCCAATAGACTATGGTCTCCCTAGACAACAAAGACGTAATACTCAATTGAATATAGTTACTCGAGATTCAGTAGAAGCCGATAGTACTCCAAGTTATTAAGTTAGAAGTCATTAGAGAGAAATTACTCGAACAAATAATGCTAGAAGATTGACTTCTGTAGGCGGTTTTGATCAGCCACCTTCTCCTCCAGAATCATCGTCTGATAGTCCAGGGTCATCTAATCTAGGGAGTTCTTCAGATTCTGAAGGAATTCCTATGGTTGGAAACATACCTATAGGAGGAGGAGGTAATCCTTCGCTTAATCCTCTACCTAATCCTCCACCCAATCCACAACTTCCTTGGTTGAGAACAGCTACTGTAGTAGTGCATGGTGTATAACATCCTCTGCCCAAACATTTAGATAAACTTCTTCCGAAGTTTAATCCAGATAACAAAGAGCTTGTAGAGGAGCATGTAGATAAATTCATGTTAGCTGTTCAAACTTTGAATGTTCTGCATGAAGACATGGTTTGTCGGTTGTTCCCTTTAATTTTTGAAGGGAAATCATCTACATGGTACTTTTCGTTAGTCCAAGGATCAATCACAAATTGGGATGAATTTAATAAAGTTTTCTTAGATAAATTTGGGGAGGATAAAACACCTGCTCTTTTATCCCTTGAGTTATCTCGGATTAAAATGGAACCTAAAGAAAGAATTAAAGATTTTAATTAGAGATTTCTCACACTTAAAAATAAAATTCCTGTTGCTTCTCAACCACCCGAGGATATAATCATAGAAAACTATACTTCAGCCTTACCAAAATATCCTGGGATGTTTGTTAAGAAAGCTAGTAAAACAACTCTTGTGGAAACTTTTGAGGAAGCCATTAAAGTTGAGAAGGATATATGTCCTATGAACCAGATAGAAGTGGAAAAGTTGATACTTTTCCTCGTAGGAAGATTGAAAGACCTAATTTAGAAAATGATAAGGCATTTGATGTAGAAAAGCCGCAGAATGCTATTTGGGCATTAACTAATGACGTTGTAGGTTAAAAAAAAACTAATTATGAAGCTTCCTCCTCTAGAGGATATTTTAGAAATATGTGTAGACAGAATCCTAACACTAATAATAAAACAAGTACACCGCCTGATATAGCAGTAAATGAAGAATTTTTTAATACTATTCGAGCTATCTTATCTTTATCCGAAAATCCCTCAAATCAAGAAATTGTTGAAAATGAAGAGGAAGAGGAATCTAAAAATGAAGATGAATTGGAAGAAACTCAACAAGTTAATTGTCATTTCTGGGAAAGTATTGTAAAATATTATGAAGGTAATAGTCCTCCTTTAGGACAACATGCCTATAATACTCGTAGTAGAACATTTGCAAATACTCCTAGAGCATCATCAAGTTCTACCCCGAGTAATGATAACAATAACTCACAACCTAATAAACAGACTCAATCTGGAAAACAGACTCAATCTGGCAAACAGACTCAATCTGTGAGGACTGCCCAGCCTATTCAAAATGCTCCAAAGTTAGATTTACAATATGACATAATTGAATATTTGAAGAAGACATGTGCAAACATTAGTATGTATGATCTTCTTCAAATTTTCCTAATGCCTAATAGTCCCATTATAAATCCCGCCATGAGTTCAATAATTCCTAACGCTAAACAAAATATAGCTGCTAACAATTCTAATAATGATTTAACATCAACTGATAAAGGAAAGTCAGTAGCTGATAAAGCTTCTCTAATAGGAAAAAATTCAAAATCAACAACTCCTTCATTCCTACTTACCTTCGAGATTTTTAATAGGAATGTTCACAATTGCGTGGTTGATTCCAGAGCATCTTCCAATGTAATGCCTTTGTATGTATGCAAAAGGTTGAGTGGAAAGTATGTTCTATCAAATTCACAGATTACTCAATTGGATAGGACAAATGTGAGGGTTATAGGAGAGATTAAAGATGTTCTAGTCAGGATTTCTTGTAACCTTTCAGTTTTTCAAATTATAGACATTGTGATTGCAGACATTCCTGACGCATATGGGTTGTTTTTTAGTAGGGATTGGTC
Organism: Pseudotsuga menziesii; assembly: GCA_001517045.1. Lineage (NCBI taxonomy): Eukaryota > Viridiplantae > Streptophyta > Pinopsida > Pinales > Pinaceae > Pseudotsuga > Pseudotsuga menziesii. Next base: position 72,885 of record LPNX010351291.1, read on the forward strand.
TCAACAATTAAATGGATTCTTTGCTACAAACTGGTCAACTTTATGGTTACCTAAGAATGGAAAGTCAGATCAAATTAAGATAAACAGAGAAAGATATATGAAACATACTGTGACGGAATTACACGATCCTAGTGAACTGGTTTTATTTTCAGATTCCATTATGGGGAACTATATGTATGAACTTGGGTTTGGTAATTTTAAATCTAAAAATTCTGTTTTCTTTGATAATAAACAACAATTAGAAATTCTTAATGTTACAACCATTTCCCATGATTCTTCATTTAAGGAGATTGCAACTGATGTAGATAGTCATAATATTGTAAATACTATCGAAAGTAAAGTAGTTGTTAATAGTTCTACTTGGACTTTACATTTTGATGGGTCAAAGTCTAAAGAAGGAGCAGGAGCTGGTTGTCTATTAATTGAACCTAAAGGAAATAAAACATGTATAGCTTGTAGGCTTGAATTTAATTGTGCAAAAAATACTGTGGAATATGAAGCTCTAATTCAGGGTTTGAAGAAAGTGATTGATTTGGATATTAAAGTGCTAGTTGCATTTGGAGATTCTGAAATTATCGTTAGGCAAGTCTGTAACTCTATTCATTGCATTTATGAACATTTGCAGAATTATCAACAAGAGGTATGGAATCTCATTTCACATTTTGATGCATTTAATATAATATCAGTTCCAAGATTTAAGAACCAAGAGGCAGATTTATTAGCGAATGTAGCATCAAAACTAATTCCATCAGAAAATTTCACACCAGATTTCTTTTCAGTTGAATTGGTTTTTAGGCCTTCTATACCAGATAATATCTTTAACTGGTGTGTGTTTGATAATGATTTGTAGGTGCTGAATTTCCTAATAAATGATGATACCTTTAAATATTTAACCATTGATGAATTTACAGATGACGAAAATCTGCGGGATTTTTTGGTAATAAATGATTTTTGTTCAATTGAAAAAGCTTTTGAGAAGGTAAAACCGATTCCTAATTCAGTTTTGAGATTAGAAAAGTTTTTTGATCTTCAAGATAAATTTAGGTCTGTTCCTAATTGTAAAACCAATAGTTCACAAATGAAATATGAAACCATAAATTTAGGACTGGAACTGAATCCTCAAACTGTAAATCTAGGAATAGATTGTACTCCTGTAGAAAAATCAACATTCATAAAATTATTTAAAGAGTTTAAGGATGTCTTTGCATGGACATATGACAACTTGAAAACTTTCAATCCACAAGTCATGCAACACATTATTCCAATAAAACAAGAGTCAAAACCTTTTCAACAGAAACTTAGGAAGTATCATCCGTCACTAGAACCAACAATTAAGAAGGAACTAAATAAAATGTTAGCTGCTAGGATTATTTTTCCTATTCGGCATACTTAGTGGGTAGCCAACTTAGTTCCAGTTAGGAAGAAAAAAAATGATATTAGACTATGCGTTGATTTTAGAAATCTTAGTAAGTCTTCTGAAAAGGATAATTACCCAGTTCCTCCCATGGAACAAATCCTTCAGAAAGTTTCTAGGTTTGAGATACTATCACTTCTTGATGGTTCTCAAGATACAAAAAAATATTGGTGTCTCCGGATGATCAATTGAAAATAGCTTTTAGAACTCCATGGGGAACATACGCTTACAGAAAGATGCCCTTTGGGTTAATCAATGCTGGGGCAACTTTTCAAAGGGCAATGGATATTTCTTTTAGAGGCTTAATCAATGATTCAGTAGTTGTCTATTTAGATGAACTCACTGTATATTCTAAATGTCAACATGATCATATTAATCATCTTAGAAAGGTATTTGAACGTTGTAGAAAATTTGGAGTGTCCTTAAATCCAAAGAAAACAATATTTGTTGTTTCAGAAGGTATTTTATTAGGATGTGTGGTTTCAAAACATGGGATCATGATTGATCCTGAACGAACCCAAGCTATCTCAAAAATAACTTACCCTTCTAGTAAGAAAGCAATGCAATCGTTTCTTGGTAAAATAAACTTTGTCAGAAGATTTATCCACAGTTTTTCTGAAATCATCCGTCCTTTACAAAAAATGAGTAAAAAGGATGCTATATTTAATTGGGGACAAACTGAAAAAGAATCTTTTCAGAGAATTTTAGAAGCCATTTCAGAATCTTCTAGTCTTTTAAGCCCAGATTTTAACAAAGACTTCATATTGTATACCTTCGCTTCTAACATATCATATGCAACAATTTTAACTCAGCTAAATCAACAAAATAGTGAAGTGTCAATTTCTTTCATGAGCTCAAATTTTAAAGGTGCCGAACTTAATTACCATAAGGTTGATAAGCAAGCTTTTTCTTTTTTAAAAGCTATCAAACACTTTCGTCCATATTTGTTGAAATCTAGAACGAAAGTGATAGTTCCTTATCCTTCAGTTAGAAATTTGCTAGTGCAAAAAGATTTAGGTGAAAAAAGAGCACCATGGATGACATCCCTTCAAGAGTATGACTTAGAAATTAAACCTTCAATGATATTCAAGGTTCAAGGATTATGTAAACTCGCTGCTGAAGCAACTCATTTTCCAAATAACATTTTTGAAGCTGTCATTGATGAGTCTTATTAACTAGGGAGATTTGCTTTTATCCTACACCATAAGATTCTTGGTACACAGATTTAAGAACACTTCTGGAAACAGGAACTGCTCCTGATTACCTTGAACCAAGGAAAAGGAGAGCACTTAGACTGAAATCTTCTCCTTATTTACTAATTGATAATATCCTTTTTAGGAGAAATTCAGACGGTGTTTTACTTCGATGCCTAGACAAAGATGAAACAGAAGTGATTTTGAAAGAATTACATTTTGGACCAGCAGGTTGTCATTTTGGTGGAGAAAATACGGCACATAAGATTCTTAGGGCTGGCTATTATTGGCCTACTTTATTTAGAGATTCTTATGCCTTTGTCAGGAAATGCCAGGAATGCCAACTTGCTGCAGGAAGAGTTAAGAAGCCTGCTTTTCATTTACAACCTGTTTCAGTAGAAAGACCTTTTCAGCAATGGGGTATTGATATAGTAGGACCAATAAAACCCCCCTCTTATATGCAACACAAGTACATAATAACTGCAACTGATTATTTTACCCATTGGGCAAAGGCTGTACCTTTAAGGGTTGTAAACACCAATCAGGTTATCTTATTTTTAGAATCTTTTATCATAACGAGATTTGGTGTTCCAGATTCCCTTCTCTTTGATAATGCCTCATATTTTTCATCAGTTGAGTTAACTCAATTTGCCTTAGAGAAGGGTATAAGGGTTAGATATTCAGCTAGTTATCATCCTCACTGAAATGGTTTAGCTGAATCAACAAATAAAAATTTGTTGAAAATTCTCAAAAGAACTATTTCAACTCATCATTGTGATTGGCATACAGAGTTGTTTAATGCCCTTTGGGTAGAGAGGGTAACTCCTAAAGCTGCAATAGGTAACTCATCTTTCTTCTTGGTTTATGGTACTGAGGCTATTTTACCACCAAATTTATTTTTACCTTCGTTACAGTTAGCCCAGTTTGTTCAAGATGAAGATTGTCCAGCAATGGAGAAAAGGATTAACACTTTATTAAAACTTGAGGAAGAAAGAGATAGGACAAAACAACATTTTACCAAACATCAACAAATTGTTAAGTCCTGGTTTGATCAATCCTCAAGTTCTAAGAGAGAATTCTAGGTGGGGGACTTGGTGTTAAAATGGGACAAAGTCCATGAGGAGAAAGGAGATCATACAAAGTTTCAAAAACTTTGGTTAGGCCCATTTGTTATTTATGAAAAGATAGGTCCAAGCACTTTTTCGTTTACAAACCCTGGAAGGTCAGTTTGAAACATTTCCAGTAAATGGACTGATCTTAAAAAAATATTTTTATTGACTTTTCCAGACCTTAAAATTTGTATATAATCTTGTATATAATCTTGTTTTCTTTTAAGTTTCTGTTTGTAGATAATTTTATTTAAATTTTAAGAATTTCCTGTATATATTATCATAAATTTGATAAAATTACTAAGCAGAATTATGATATATTGATGATTCTTATGTACATTCAAATATCATTTGACCCATGTAAATACTTTTTGAAGCTTATTTTTTATTATTCTTAATCAAGTATTAACATATCAATTATTTATTAAGGATTATCGAATCTCTATATATAAGTGTTTCAAAATAATCAGTCACTAATGTACATACGTTGTTAAGAGGACAATTGTAAATAAATAAAGTCCTGTGGTTTGATTCAGTTTGTTCATTAGTTTAAAATTATGATATTAGACTAATTCTTTTAAAAATTGGTTCTGAATGATCAAAGTTTCTTAAGTCTTTTAAGAACCTGTCATCATTTGTAAATATTTGTAAATATGGTTCAGATTATCCCTCATTTTCCTATTTTCTTTTGACAGATAAGATGGCTAATTAATGTCTTTTTAAAAACTTGTACTTTGAAATTTTTTATGAATCTTTATCATTAGTCATTTTAAAGTTATTTATAATTTGGAAAATTTTAAGATCTGTTCCATTAAATAGAAGTTCCAAAAAATAAAAATGAGAGACGAAAGGTCTTAGTAATAAGCCGATCCGATTAGGTTCATAAATATCATCAGTATGAAATTATTAGGAAACTAATAATGTCTCTTGGTCGTAAGGTCAAGATTAGGAAACTAATAATGTCTCTTGGTCGTAAGGTCAAGATATAGGGGGTCTCATCATGAGCTAGCTGATTCATTTTTTGGTGATATTAGTGACTGACGTTACCATTTGGTTACCATGCTAGGTAATGATCTCTTATTTTATAAAATATAAACTTTTAAATTCAATAAGTGAAACATAACTTTGATTGAAGAATAGGAGGTCTCATCACGAGCCGGCCTAATCATGATCATCAGTGTTGTCCAGTGTAACTTCATTTCTCACCATCAGGGTGATGGCTCTTGGTTAAAATATCAAGAGACAAGAGGTCTCATTACGAGTCGACTTGCTTATTCTAGGCAGTTCTGTGTGAATGATACTATCACGTCAGGTTATCATGCCTAGATAGTAGTCTTCAATCAGAGTAATTGTTTCAATCTCAATAAAAAAAAGGAAGAAAAATTATTTTATTCATGGAACAGATCCTAGAAATTTATCAGTAAAGTAAATTTCTATATTTTATACTGATGGTACGGATTATCTTTATCATAAGTACTTTGTTTTGATTAGGATATTTTTAATTTTATCTTTAACAAAATCTTTATTTACAGAGATGGGATGTTTTTGAATTATATTTGCAAATACAAATCAGATAATGGCTTTTACTTAGACTAATACTTTTTGATTGTTTTGAATAGGTTTTAAGATTTTGTTTATATCATCGTTTGAAAATTGTATGAGTAGAGATAACTGGTTCACCCAGGTCGTCGCCATTTGTTGGAAGGCAACAACCCTCTCAATTTTTTTTGCTTTGTTGAGCAAAATTAATCAGTACTCTTCTATGTTATATAAAAGTGCCTTCAGAATCTTTGATTCTGAAGGTACTCTCAATAAAGGAAGAGTTAGAGGCCAAAATGGTAGTTTAGGAAACACTTTGAATCAAGCTAAGTCTTTCATTTTTGCAGTTGTTATATTCATTCTCATTATTCCATGATCATATATTATTAATATCAATGAAATGATGCTTTATATTATTTGGTAGAAAAGAATTAGCTTAAGTGATTCATAACACTTGTATTTATTAAAATTTCTTTTTAATACTTGGCTTCAAATATTTGACATAGTGTTATTTATCAAACCAAAATGTTCAAACATATATGTGAGGTTGGCTAATTTCTATTATATCAAAACCTTTATATGTTTGTTGAAATTTTTTTATCATTATAAACTTCTATAACTTATGTCTCATATAATGTGTAAATAAATAAAAAATTGCCTTATATATATTTATAATAAAAGATCTTGCCTTTATTTTTATTTTTCAATATTTTGATTAGAATCATTTATCTATGCTTCTAATGATAAATCAAAATTGATTCTGATCTATAAGGTTGGCTTGGTATGATGTTTTCTAATCAACATTTATATGGCTTATGAATGTTAATTCTAATAATCCACAAGTCGATATTCCAAGTTAATATTTTTGATGGACTTATATTGGAAAGATTTACTTGGCGATTATTATTGATGACATCATTTATACATCATAATCATTTGCAAACATATGGTTTCCTATTGTTTAGGTTGTTGTTACATCTAACCTCCATGTATTAGACTTATCATAACAAAGGTTAAGTGTTGGGAGGGAATGACTATGACACGAACCTATACATCCTTACACCTGTTATTTTTACATCGTGAATTGACAAGAATTTCAATGCAAAATCATTATTTATTAAATGGTGATTTTTGTCGATTTTTGGGGTCATCATTCTAACACATTGGGATTAAATATGAAATCTCATAATCAGACACATGTAATGTAGTGTGTTATTTTTGTCATTTCGAAACGATTCCCATAAATCTTTATGTACAGGGTTGTTATATTCAAATCTTAGTTTTTATGATTTTAACTTCGAAATTCACTTCGTTGGGAGAAAAAATCCTGAAATCAGATAATGGTTGCCGAGAAGCGTTGCATAATGATTTGCTTAGCTTGGGGGTCTCGATTCTTGAAGAAATAAAATTTCAGAACTAGTTTCCATTACGCTGAAACTATGGTTACTAAAATTAGATTTAGGGTTTCAGTTTTCATCTCAAATGAACTGGGTTATGATGTGATATTTTACATTATGCCATTCACATGGATTTCAATACCATCCGTGTTCACGCATCCCTTCATCATGAACCCTCATAAAAACCTTTGCAGAGTGGAAATGGAACCCTTGAATCGCTTTGAGATTTCAGGCCTTGAGTTGGTTGAATCAAACCCAGAAGCAGCCGCGTTGTTTGATTAGATAGGCTGGGGTTCATTTTTTAAAGGTTTTAGTGGTCATCATGTGGGAATAACCAGACAATTTTCTCTGTCATTGAAGAATGATGCAGCTCAAATTGGGTATTTTCAGCTGGTTTTGAATGAGGATATGATTACTAAAGCTACTAAGCTTTCTCAAGTTGGTGAGCATTGGTTCAAAGGTCAGAAGGTCAATAAAAAGAAGTGTGAAATGTTTCTATTACCATTACCAGAGGGTTCGAATCTTGGAAAGGGTGTTTCTATTAAATTTTTGAAACTGCAATGGAAGACTTGTTTTGAGATTTTAATCAGGTATGTTACATGTGATGGCTACTAATCTCATATGCATTACTATCATTTATAGTTGTTGATGGCCTTAAAAGGTAGAAAAATCAATTTGCCTTTCTTTCTGCTTCAGAGTCTTAGGAAAATGGCTCATACTGTACATAATATTATTGGAGATATAGAACAAAGTCTATTTCATCATGGTCTCCTCAAGATCTTATTTCAGTACCAATTAAATCGCATTGGTAGATCTTGGGATGAATTTTTGAGTACAAATAGTTTTGGATTAACCCAGTATTGGCCTACGCTACATCCAAAAACCTGTTGAAATCGTAAACGTTGTCCTCAGAATAAAACCAATTCTAAGTTAAAATATGTTGAAACATCTAAATTAAGAATGCCGATAGAAGTTAATCCAGAGCATACAGCTACGATATAAACCTTTCCTTTAAAGTTTGAAACCCTGGTGGTCTCGGCTGTGTACGAAGATCTTCATACTGTATCTTCGAATGTAAGGGAAAATTCAAAATTGTTAAACAAAGGAAAGGTAAAATTCAATGGTGAGTTGAGTTTATCAGAATTCCCCATTACAGCGATGGGTTTACGCAGAATTACTAGAAGCATGAAATCTTCCACTTCAAAAGTACCGGTTCATGCCCAGAATTTTCCTTTTATCGAAATTTTAAGTGAGGAAGAGGATTATGGATTAGTAGAAATATCTTGAGAGGAGTGTGAATAAAAAATGGATAATCTTGTTGTATCTTTGAATAATGATTATAATGAGAATCAATCGCTAGTTCTGCCAAATGATAAAGAAATCAAGTTAGGGTCTGCCTTGAATAATGATTATTCATTAGAGCAGACGCTGGGGAATACCGTGAAATCTATAAAATTAAAACAAGAAATTAAACAACTAAAAGGAAAACTGGGAAAAGCTGAATCGAATTCCATTATGTTGAAGGATGAAGTGAAAAACTGAAGGAACGAATTATTAACTTGGATAAAATGATGGTAGGATTTAAAGGAGAAAAAGGACAGGTTGAAAACTCTGAAAAAATCCTAGATTATTGCTAACAAGAAGCTTTTGAAACAAGAAGAATGACATAAAATGGAAAGTATAAAATTAAGGGATAAATTGTCCGAGGCTCGTCGAGTTATTAAACTTAGAAGTGCACCTTAAAAATTGTTACTACTGATGAACAGGTAATTGGCATGCCCACAGAATCATAGATTCTGTAGGCATTGCATATCATTTAATTTTAATTGTTATTTCAGTTTTAATATTTATTGTAAAACTCATGCATGGTCAATTGATTTTGTAGGTGTTATATGGATCCTAGATTTTGGTGGTGTTCTTTCCTTTTATTTTGCCAACAAATGATGAAGTCATTTTCAAGCTGGAATGATCTAGACGCCAGATGTCAAACAACAGTTGCTACATGGATAAGTCAACATTCATAGATAAGAAAGCATTTATCAATATGACAGTTCAAACGCCAGGTGCACTAATGAGGAAGATGATAGTTAATGTCCCAGTTTCTAGATGTTCGATGATGTAGACTCAATATTTTGTTTTTTTTTAAATTCTAGTTGCATAGAAATGGGAGAGGTAGTTATTGGTCCTTCTTATAAAACTATGAAAGACTGATTATGAAGGGGATGGAGTATTGAAGAAATAGAATTATCTGAAATATAATTACAGTTCTGGTTTTAATCTCTTTGTTGGAGTTTTTCCTTCCGGGAAGGATTGTGACTTGAGTTCTCAAACTAGTATTACTGTCTGTT